>JAXIVJ010008582.1:17500-50000 GCA_036785665.1 Chirona hameri
GTTATCGAAGTGAAACTTGCGGTACCTTATGCTGAATCAATTATACGTCTTCTGATAAAAAAAAATTGTTGAAAGTAGTCAAACATTTAGGCAGATAATGACGTTTTAGTGACGTCATGTCATGCCATTTTTGGTGGAAAAACGTTATATGTTTGTAAAATGTTTAAAACAGAGTTTTCATGCAAATTGCAAAATAAAAACGTCAAAAGGAAGGAAATAACATTCTCTTCCAAATGGTTATCTCAGATTTTCGAAATTTTGGATTGTTGACCCCCAGATTTGTTTATAAAAATACTGATTTTTGGAGGTAAGTTTCCACAAAAGTGTTTTTTTTAAAGATATTAAAAACCGGAAGATATTTTAGAGAACCAAGTATGGTCGATATCAAACCAAATTTCAAAGAAATATCTTTTATTTTTGACTGACTTATGGCT
Organism: Chirona hameri; assembly: GCA_036785665.1. NCBI lineage: Eukaryota > Metazoa > Arthropoda > Thecostraca > Balanomorpha > Balanidae > Chirona > Chirona hameri. The sequence goes on from JAXIVJ010008582.1 coordinate 17,935, forward strand.
CCCTAAGTATAAGTAACTCATCACGTCATTTCCAAAAAAAAACGTTTTTGGGCTTTTAGTGACCAGATACAGACAAATAAATGTCACCGCTGTATTTCTAAGACAAAGATGGTCTAGACACATGCCTTTTTATTTAGATTAGTCAATTTTAACTTTTGACCTTTTTGTGACTCTACCTTGACCTTAGGCCCATTATATGGGGTCCAGTTGTGGAAATGGTTGCTGCTATCGAATTATACGTGTCAAATAACACATAAAACATGTGTTGTATGGATTTCGTAGAACTGTGACCTTTTGTGACCTGACCTTGACCTTGACCTTTGCTTACAATTTCACTTTCGCTTATACGGGAGATGCGTTATACATTTGAGAACACCTTGTGCGATAATGGTCGCTAGCTAAGGCTTTGGATGGAAAATATGGCCCAAAACCTAAAATACCTTAAGTTTGACCCTTTGACCTGATCTGACCTGACAGATGACTTTATTTTAAGAATTTCTGGTCTGCAATATATTTGTCTCTTTGAAAGCTTTCGATCGCCGCCTTGCACATCTCGCTGCGATTATTGGTTCGGAAGATAAGAGGGGGTTAAAATGTACACCCCCAGCGCCGCGCGTTCGGCTGGAGACCCCAGCGCCGCGCGGGTTAACACGCGCCCTGGAGGGCCTCTGATATTTACACGCCCTGGAGGGGGGGGGGGCGGATTTCGCCCCCCCCCCCCCTATGATCTCGAAAACCACGCAACGTAGCGACAAGCGGGAAACGACGTTAGATAGCTCGAGACAAGCTCTTTCGAAAGTATTTCGTTAATTTTTTCAGGTCAATATTGAGGTCACCAGAGGTCATAAAGGGTCAGATTTTCAAGTTTGCAAGACTTTGGTTCGAACACTCCCAAATATCTCGGGAACTATGATAGTTATCAGCAAACTGAAAAAAGCAATCGAAAGTCATTGAAAAATGCAATCGACATAGGTGTCCTCAGATTTGAGCTCAGGTCAATAGTTTAGGCTCCAGAGGTCATCGAATGTCAAAAAGGTGATTTTGATTTCAAAACTGTTTTCCCCAAAAAACCTGTTACCTAATAAAGATAAAGCAATAATGTTTACGCCATCGCGTGTGTCTTGTCAAGGCGCTTCGAATCATATTCATGGTGACCGGGTTAGCTCAACTGAGAAATTTGACCTCAGGTCAAGGTCAAGTGGTGACCCAAGTTGGTCATGTTACATATTGGGCGACGTGTCTCGACGAGACAAACATATTGGTACCGTTTTCTCTTCTCTATCTTCATTATGTCGATAGTTATTGATAAAACCGTGTTGGCGGTCACAAAATTGACCTGACCTTAGGTCACCGATATTATAAATCCGAAATAAACAAATTGTTGGTATCTATGACCTTATGAAGTCTTGCAAGATTGAAACCGATCGGCGTAAAATTGTGGCTGTGGTACTACTGCAAACGTTTTGGAGTTGAGGTCATCACGTGACCTGGTCTGGTGATCTGACCTGCGATGACCCGAGGCCAAGAATTTAACATAATGCGGGAAGTTCATTTCTAAACAGGTATACAAAAAACGGCGGCGCTGCGCGCCGCCGTTTTTGCGCTATCCTCGAAAAACTGGAGGGGTGGGCGGATTTCGCCCCCCTCCAGGGCGCGTGTTAAGAAACATGTATATGTTTGAAATTAAATTATAGTAATTATTAATTGTACTGAATATATTGGTCAAGGAAATGACATTCAATAACTAATGAAAAGGACGATAAACATAAATTAAAATATACCATCGCGATCGGGCCGATTTGTATATATTGACCCGCGACTTACTGGGGGAGGGGGGTATTTTTTGCCCCCTCCGGTTATTTTGCAATAACTCCTAAAAAAGCGCTAGTATCGTTACCAATCTTTCAGTACCTTCTCGCCCATCAATTCTACACATGTTGGCCAAAGGACAAAGATGAGGTGATGATAGGTCAACCGGGAATGACGTCAGAGTGACGTCATGTTCTTCGGTTTTTGTTGAAAAATAATGGTTTGCGGAAAACGCCGTCAAAGGTACAATGTTTGAGATAAATACAATTGTCTTAAATCAAATTACTGATAATAGACCGGGCCATCAAACTGATATCTCGGATTTGTCAGTTTTTTTATTCAAAATTTTGAGAAATTTAAAAACAATTGTTTTTACTACATTTTCACCCCAAAAAATCATAACTATCCCAAAACCGGAATATATGTGATCGATGCGTGTTCGATGAATACCTGTACCAAATTTGAAGTCGGTATCTTCAAAAATGACTGACTTATGACCTATAACTGACACAAATCGACCACCTCTCACAGCATTACTATGCATAAAAAATGCATTTCTGTTTTTGCTTTTTACTTCTATTTATATGGAACAAACAATGTTCTAAGGACATTGTTCGCGTTCTATACGAAAAACAAACCCATAAACATGTGTTACAATGCCTAATGACCGTAATATGCAGTTTGACCTCGTGACATCGGATGACCTTGACCTGACCCAGGGTCATAAATAGCTTAAGACGGTACTTAAAAGTATCAGAGACACGAATCATACCGATTTATAGACTGGTTATGCGTTTAATATCGCAATTTTCCGCGATAATTCAATCCATCGAGACCTTTTGACACGGTCAAGCATTTTGTACTTGACCTGACCTGTGACGTCATCGGTGGCCCCGAGGTCAACAATATTATGTTCCCTCGATGAATGTCCCAGGGCTATCGAATTCCGTTTGAATTTTTACAATCGGTCAAGCAGTTCCGTAGATCCGAGGTGGGGGGGGGGGGGATAGCCCCCCCCCCAGTAAGACGCGTTATGGAATATACCCCAGTAACTCGCGGGATAACATACGTTTGGTCTTCTTGAAATTTAATTAACATTTTACTTCAATCTGTTCCACAAGTGGCGTTGCTGTTTAGCTCGAGCGACTCTCCATGCCTCTCAGATCCCGTCTCCACCCCGATGTCCGGAGCAGCGGCAGGACAGGTCGTGCCTCTCGCACTACAAAACAGCGATCAATAAATGTCCCTCTGATCGAGGGTGCCGCTTAGCAGCCGGTCCAGATCGCGTCACGGCGCGCCCCGGAGGACATGCTGCCCACCACCGGACACCTGCGGGACAGAGGCGGCCGAAGGTCAGTCCAGACAGCTCTGAGGGGTGATGGATCGGGACGGGGGCCGGAACGGACCGGGCGAGGTGTCTCCTGTCACCATCGATTCTCCAGGGATGGCCGCAGAGGATCTGGATGTGCTGCAGGCTGGGGACAGCTGTATGTATGGTCTCTCGTACCAGGATCATCCCTGACAGTACATTAGTACTCAAAAGTAAAATGATACCGAAAATTAACAGATTGTCGGTATTCGGTAATGTCACGCGCTACACGTGACACATGAGCTACACGACGTGAGCTAAAAAGCTTTGTCTTCCTTTGAATAATCACTGTGCTGGCGCTGGTAGAATATTCCTACGGTTTCTAGTTCCTACAATATATGGTGTTTTCAGTTATCTAAAATAAACCATATTTCATATCTAAATAAGTTATTTAAAATATTAATCAATCGTAACAAGTAATGGCAGTTTCATTATGGCGAGAAAGTAAATATAACTTAAAGAAACTACACCATATCTCTCAAGTCTATGAATTGGAGTGTCAGTCTGTGATTCAGGTTATGCCGAAGAACATATTCCTATTCCAGGAGCCTCTCCACCAGCGTCATAATATCCATGCCATAGGACCTCATACATTATTCAGTCCCACCAGCGCTGCGCAGCGCTCCAATATTTCAGAAACAATATATCACCGAACAGCTGCCTACTGCACTTGAACAGAATGCTAAAATCATGTACCCATAATTGACCATACGTGAACCACGCATTGCGCGAGTGCATCGGTCTATCGGGAATGCATCGCTTTTTGCGAGCAAAAATCAACCGCCTCTTTTACGAGTTCGTGCGTATATTCAGTTTACTTGTGATAGAAGTTGCATCCGCTTCAGTAAGACACACTGATCTCTGATAAAACCCACCCGACTGCTTCAAGGTATCACGGCATCGTGCCGCACTCGAAACAATGCAGTAGACAAAACATGTCCGACGTGAGCTAAAAAGTGGACACTTTTTATCTGTTACGTTTATCGGCATTTGGCGCCACATGCCGAGACAAGTGTTCCTAATGGGTCTGTACAAGATAGCCAGGACAGGCTAAATCTGCGGCAGTCAAATAAACAAGACAAACGTGTTGAACTTCTATCACAATAACTTGAGTCAAATTTCCAGAACATTAAAAAAGCTGTATTGCATTTTGAAAATGGACGTCTCAACGGCACTCCAATGATTTTTTTTTTAAATCACAATTGTTGTTCGACTTATGGTTTAGATGGTGCCTGGCCTCCCGACGGACATGGGACGGCAGGGGGACCGAGTCGCGGCAGTACTCGGTCCACCTGCCGGTTCCGTTGCCGTGCCCCCGGTCCCCCGTGCCGTGTTAAGAGTCGGTTCCGTTGCCGTGCCCCCTCCCGCCTCTGGCCTGCGTGGCAGCTGTGCCCGGGCCCAGGACGAGAGGCGGACGTGGGCCGGCCGTGGGACCGAGTCGGTCGCGGCAGTACGGCACACCATCACGTTTGTAGCGGAATCTGCCCGGCGCTCCGTCCGGCCGGCTCCCGGAGCGGCTCGGAGCGGCTCAAGGCGGCTCCCAGCGGAGTACGGTCCGGACGCAGCATCGGCCGAGTGCCACGCGCGACTTCACATCCGTCACACGTCACCGCCGCCGGGCGTCAGTAGTCGGGGCGGACTAGGAGAACTACCGGGCGTGAGTAGTCGGGGCGGACTAGGAGAACTACCGGGCGTGAGTAGTCGGGGCGGACCAGGAGAACTACCGGGCGTCAGTAGTCGGGGCAGACTAGGAGAACTACCGGACGTGAGTAGTCGGGGTGGACTATAGGAGAACTACCGGTCGGCCGCAGCCAGGACAGGAGAGCTGCCGATCGGCCGCAGCCAGGACAGGAGAGCTGCCGGTCGGCCGCAGCCAGGACAGGAAAGCTGTCGGTCGGCCGCAGCCAGGACAGGAGAGCTGTCGGTCGGCCGCAGCCAGGACAGGAAAGCTGTCGGTCGGCCGCAGCCAGGACAGGAAAGCTGCCGGTCGGCCGCAGCCAGGACAGGAGAGCTGCCGATCGGCCGCAGCCAGGACAGGAGAGCTGCCGATCGGCCGCAGCCAGGACAGGAGAGCTGCCTGTCGGCCGCAGCCAGGACAGGAGAGCTGCCGATCGGCCGCAGCCAGGACAGGAGAGCTGCCTGTCGGCCGCAGCCAGGACAGGAGAGCTGTCGGTCGGCCGCAGCCAGGACAGGAAAGCTGCCGGTCGGCCGCAGCCAGGACAGGAGAGCTGCCGATCGGCCGCAGCCAGGACAGGAAAGCTGCCGGTCGGCCGCAGCCAGGACAGGAGAGCTGCCGGTCGGCCGCAGCCAGGACAGGAAAGCTGCCGGTCGGCCGCAGCCAGGACAGGAGAGCTGCCCGTCGGCCGCAGCCAGGACAGGAGAGCTGCCCGTCGGCCGCAGCCAGGACAGGAGAGCTGGCTGTCGGCCGCCAATCCGAACATGAAACACACCACGAGCGAGAAGAGAAAGCGATAGCTACTCAGGTAGTCGGGGTGAAGACTGTATCGAAGCCCGGCAGTGCTGGTGCCGAGGTTGGGCGGACTTTGGAGATGATACGACCAATGCCATGCGATGTCCGATCTCAACAAAGGTTTGAATCCAGATAGGTAGGTATCCAGCCAGAGCGAGATGACGTGACAAATTCCGAACATTTAAAAAATAATGACTCGAAACAATCAGTTATCCCTCCAGTGCATGTCACGTCCTCCTAGGATGTGAGAATATGTCTTTTGATAGGAGTGATAAGTATCCCAAAAATGTCACGGACAAATTGTCTCAGATGAATGGCCGATAAGGCAGGGAACAATTAATCATATGACTGAGATGCGTTTGCGTCCCTGCATTTATATTCCTCATGGATGATCACCTTAGTGTCTGTGTCACCAGGATCGTTGAGCTGATTTAATTTAACATAAGGTTTCTGAAGACGCTTTAGGTATGTGTAGAAACAAAACTTTGTCATCATTACCGGTCTCTAAGAAGCGGTAATGATCGCTATCTGGGGATCCGTTGCACATATGCAACATAACTGGAATTAAACTGAAAAGAAATGAATATGTTTCCTTACCGCACAAAACAGCAAGAACTAGGCTGATCAGACTAAACGGGAACCTAATACTTCTGCTCATTATCCTTAGAGCTTTCTTGCCTTATAAACACGTTGCGCTGGAACGCTTGAGTTATGTTTACCTACATTTTGTGTTCTTGAATGTAATGTGTGTCATACATTGTTCAATATAATTAAGAACAATATTGAAATATATAGACGATGATCATGTACGCTTACATAATGTAAATGTCATTGTAGCATTACACGAAGGACTGCAGTGCCAACCAGCCAGGTTCAATGTGAGACATGGGTGTGCCATGGAACTGCAACTCCCGAACATATAAGGATCCGGAGACTTCAACAAGATGCATATAGGAAACACAGGGTTTTCCCCGGACCTGCGATAGCTATTTTCCAAGACAAACTAGTCAGTGGCAGACGATATTTTCAGACACAGATTGGCCATTAGTTGCAAACCCAAAACTAGCATTTTTGTCTCCATTTGTGTGCAATTTCCTAGAAATGCTACGCGCTAAGCGTAGCATTTCTAGGCACCCGGGCGAGTTGAACGGTAATTGTACCGAACGCACTGCTATATTCGCTTCTATAAATTTTCGCTTCTCTGCTATCTGCTATCGCACGTAGAAAACAACGCAGAAATTGTAGTGCCTTATTTGTAGACGTTGCCTAAACAATGATGGGGACGGAGAATAAATTACCTCTTGAATTATCATACCTATACACATACATGCATAGACGCAATTGGGCACATTTCACAGACACACAACTTTTGGAAGCCACAGGGTGGCCGGGTTACACCCAAGGCAGCACGACGACGCCCGCCTCCCGTTGGTGTCATCGGGCAGCGCCGATCCCTAGGACACCACAGTCCGTCTCCCGACGCACAGTGGGTCAGATGGGCTCCAAAAGCGGCCAAAGACCGAAAATCCAAATAGGCCCTACACGACTCAATGTATGCCTAAAACAATATAGATTGTTCATGACCTCCAATGGTGACCTCCCTTACGTATAACTTGTAAACTCAGCTACCGGAAATTTCAGCAAGATGTGCCGCATGCATAAAAAGTTATTCAAGAAAAGCCTCAAGGGGGCTGTCAGCCCCCCCCCCGTAGGGCGAGGGTTAAAAGGCACATTTGCTAAACAAAACAAAATGTCCCCTGCATTTTCCTTTGCGGCGAGCGGCGCGGGAAGTGCTGCCAACACGACGCGAGGAGGTGAACGAAAAGAGTGGCTAAATTAGCTCCCTGTAGGGTTTAGCAGCCGTAATAGTCCTGGAATAAAAAGTGCGTTGGGTGTGGATGGGTGAGGTAGTGAACACCAGTGTTCATGTTGCCGTTGGCGACGCATGCGCCTGACGCACCGAGGCAGCCATTTTTGCTCAGCTAACGCGTGGTCGTGGCGGTGTTGCGCTCGCTGGTAAGGAAATGCTTTAGGAAATGTGCACTGGTGCAGGTGGAGTGATGCGGGCATATCAGAAACGTTTGAATTTCGTGTATGAGGTGATTCTGATGTGTTGTGATTATCAATTCAACAATCAAAGCAGCAAACTCCGGTTTGCGGACATCTCTACCGTACGACGAGAAACGATTGAGACGCTGCCCGCCAGAAGACAGGGATTCGTGCACGGGTGGAGTTTCCTATTCAAATGGTGGGGCAACTGCCCCACCAACTTTGTGTTTTGCCCCACCAAGTTTTGTCAGATTTGAAGGTTGCCTGGCATTAAAATGGTCATTTTTCGCCTCAACCATGCCAAACAGCCAGCCAATATGACATTTTGCACCACCAACTTTTTTCTGGAAAGCTCCACTCATGGATTCGTGGCACGGGGAAAAACAAGACGCTGCAGATGACATTAAGGTACATTTTTTATGGCTCAGCTTTCTGCTACCCTATATGTTTGTTGCAAATATTGTGGGATGTTTTTTGTATAATACATTATACTGTCAATGTTAAGTTTTTTTTTACTGAAGATATGCGAAATGCCTCAACGAACGCATTGTCACTCGGATATTGCAGGCCGGTACAGGTATTCGAATCAGTCGGGGACGTCTCATTTGAAATTTGTGTCATTTAGTGACTGTTCGCTTTTCATTTCACAACGAGCATATCATACGCGCAAACCGGCTCATCTGAAATAGTTTCATTTTTAGGTAAAACATGATCAGCACGAAATTGTATAATACCTGCATTTGTTAAACCCCAAGAGGGGGTTATTCGTGTGTTGTAGATGAATCTATCACGTGATAATTGGGTACTTTTTGATGTGCTGCGAAGAAAGTGTGTTTCTTTTAGTACCGTATAGAGGGTCGTTGTTGACACAGTCCTCTTTGGGGTCCTATTGGGGACTTATTTAAGTATCTTATAGGGTGTGGAAGGTATACATTTCAGCCACAACTAATCACTAGGGTATAAAATTACCACTTGAAATTAAAACATCCTGTTTTTTTGGGGGGGGAGGGGTACAAAAGTACCGATACGGAGGCAGATTCGAAAAATAATCCCCAAGGGTGTTTTTATAATCCCATATAGGGGGTTGTTTTTGACAGCTAGATTACACCCCATGGGGAGTGAATTTTTGTTACAGTGCAGTGCGCGTGTTAAGTATATAATTTATATTTTGTTTGCTTCTCGGCAAATGACTAGTTCATTGTCATAGGATGATCCGAACATTCACAATATTGCAATTATGTGCACAATGCAAATCTGTATCAGAAAATGTAGAATTTTGTCTTGGTACCCCTTTCTGTTCAAGAGGTAAAAGGGTGCATTTCCTGGTGGTAAATGGAGACACTTTGCCCTTCCCCTCTACCAGTATAAGGGTTCCCTCTTCCCTAAGTGTAAGTGCATACATATTTTCTTCACTGAAATGGTGATTAGCAAGGTATATTTGGTGGTGATTCAGTTGCGGATTTTTAACAGTATGTACTTTGGGAGGTGATAGGGAGGGGTGTAGTAGGGGGGAGGGGTGAAAGGAGGGGGTGATATTTTAGCATTATGTACATTCCCTATATGGCTCGGTATCGATTTCAGGTCAAAATCGCCATAATTTTAGCTTGTTCCACCGATGTGCGGTTTTGGAGCCCATCTGACCACTGTGTCACGTGTATTCCCTCCTCACGTTTCTGCTCGCCTCACTGCCCGCGCTCTCCGGGCCGAGCGAGGCGACACGGGCGGCGGCGGCGGCGGCGGCGGTGGAGGCGCGCGGCCTGTGTGTCGATTGTGACCCGTGGCCGGACATTGTCCTGTCCGAGAGATCGGCCACGCAGCGATGGCTCGGCCGATACACGGCGCAGGTCTGACGCGTGACCACCGCGGGGCGACCTGCAGTGACTGGTGAGGCGAGGCAGAAGCAGAGACTGGTGGTCCTCAGGTCAGCGACACGGCAGCGAAGACTGCTGGTTCTTAGGGCGGGATACAGCCGTGACTGGTGGTCCTCAGGTCAGCGACACACCAGCGAGGACTGCTGGTTCTTAGGGCGGGATACAGCCGTGACTGGTGGTCCTCGGGTCAGCGACACAGCAGCGAGGACTGCTGGTTCTTAGGGCGGGATACAGCCGTGACTGGTGGCCCTCAGGTCAGCGACACAACAGCGAGGACTGCTGGTTCTTAGGGCGGGATACAGCCGTGACTGGTGGTCCTCAGGTCAGCGACACAGCAGCGAGGACTGCTGGTTCTTAGGGCGGATACAGCCGTGACTAGTGGTCCTCGGGTCAGCGACACAGCAGCGAGGACTGCTGGTTCTTAGGGCGGATACAGCCGTGACTAGTGGTCCTCGGGTCAGCGACACAGCAGCGAAGACTGCTGGTTCTTAGGGCGGATACAGCCGTGACTAGTGGTCTTCGGGTCAGCGACACAGCAGCGAGGACTGCTGGTTCTTAGGGCGGATACAGCCGTGACTGGTGGTCCTCAGGTCAGCGACACAGCAGCGAGGACTGCTGGTTCTTAGGGCGGGATACAGCCGTGACTGGCGGTCCTCGGGTCAGCGACACAGCAGCGAAGACTGCTGGTTCTTAGGGCGGATACAGCCGTGACTAGTGGTCCTCGGGTCAGCGACACAGCAGCGAGGACTGCTGGTTCTTAGGGCGGATACAGCCGTGACTAGTGGTCGTCGGGTCAGCGACACAGCAGCGAAGACTGCTGGTTCTTAGGGCGGGATACAGCCTTGACTGGCGGTCCTCGGGTCAAGACATATATACTATAGGACTGGTGGTCCATAGATTATGACACAACCAAGCATATTATTTACAATGCAGTGCACAATGTAGCTGTGTATTAACTTTGCCATCTATGTAGGCCATTCCTACACTGCTTAATCACGCGATCGCTCATACGGCTGGCATACGATGAGCGCAAAGCCACCGTCAACACTTCCACTGGAGACTGGAGAGTGGCGTGCTGACCAGTCCTGTGGCTCTTTACTCTGGAGACTGGAGAGTGGCGTGCTGACCAGCCCTGTGGCTCTTTACTCTGGAGACTGGAGAGTGGCGTGCTGACCAGCCCTGTGGCTCTTTACTCTGGAGACTGTAGAGTGGCGTGCTGACCAGCCCTGTGGCTCTTTACTCTGAAGACTGGAGAGTGGCGTGCTGACCAGCCCTGTGGCTCTTTACTCTGGAGACTGGAGAGTGGCGTGCTGACCAGCCATGTGGCTCTTTACTCTGGAGACTGGAGAGTGGCGTGCTGACCAGCCCTGTGGCTCTTTACTCTGGAGACTGGAGAGTGGCGTGCTGACCAGCCCTGCGGCTCTTTACTCTGGAGACTGGGGAGTGGCGTGCTGACCAGCCCTGCGGCTCTTTACTCTGGAGACTGGAGAGTGGCGTGCTGACCAGCCCTGTGGCTCTTTACTCTGGAGACTGGAGAGTGGCGTGCTGACCAGCCCTGTGGCTCTTTACTCTGGAGACTGGAGAGTGGCGTGCTGACCAGCCCTGTGGCTCTTTACTCTGGAGACTGGAGAGTGGCGTGCTGACCAGCCCTGCGGCTCTTTACTCTGGAGACTGGAGAGTGGCGTGCTGACCAGCCCTGCGGCTCTTTACTCTGGAGACTGGAGAGTGGCGTGCTGACCAGCCCTGTGGCTCTTTACTCTGGAGACTGGAGAGTGGCGTGCTGACCAGCCCTGTGGCTCTTTACTCTGGAGACTGGAGAGTGGCGTGCTGACCAGCCCTGTGGCTCTTTACTCTGGAGACTGGAGAGTGGCGTGCTGACCAGCCCTGTGGCTCTTTACTCTGGAGACTGGAGAGTGGCGTGCTGACCAGCCCTGTGGCTCTTTACTCTGGAGACTGGAGAGTGGCGTGCTGACCAGCCCTGTGGCTCTTTACTCTGGAGACTGGAGAGTGGCGTGCTGACCAGCCCTGTGGCTCTTTACTCTGGAGACTGGAGAGTGGCGTGCTGACCAGCCCTGTGGCTCTTTACTCTGGAGACTGGAGAGTGGCGTGCTGACCAGCCCTGTGGCTCTTTACTCTGGAGACTGGAGAGTGGCGTGCTGACCAGCCCTGTGGCTCACCGCGCAGCTCGAGGACCGGTCACCGCGCAGCTCGAGACCCGGCCACCGCGCAGCTCGAGGACCGGTCACCGCGCAGCTCGAGACCCGGTCACCGCGCAGCTCGAGGACCGGCCACCGCGCAGCTCGAGACCCGGTCACCGCGCAGCTCGAGGACCGGTCACCGCGCAGCTCGAGACCCGGTCACCGCGCAGCTCGAGACCCGGTCACCGCGCAGCTCGAGACCCGGTCACCGCGCAGCTCGAGACCCGGTCACCGCGCAGCTCGAGACCCGGCCATCGCGCAGCTCGAGACCCGGCCACCGCGCAGCTCGAGACCCGGCCACCGCGCAGCTCGAGACCCGGCCACCGCGCAGCTCGAGGACCGGTCACCGCGCAGCTCGAGACCCGGCCACCGCGCAGCTCGAGACCCGGCCACCGCGCAGCTCGAGACCCGGCCACCGCGCAGCTCGAGACCCGGCCACCGCGCAGCTCGAGACCCGGCCACCGCGCAGCTCGAGACCCGGCCACCGCGCAGCTCGAGACCCGGCCACCGCGCAGCTCGAGACCCGGTCACCGCGCAGCTCGAGACCCGGTCACCGCGCAGCTCGAGACCCGGTCACCGCGCAGCTCGAGACCCGGTCACCGCGCAGCTCGAGGACCGGTCACCGCGCAGCTCGAGACCCGGTCACCGCGCAGCTCGAGACCCGGTCACCGCGCAGCTCGAGACCCGGTCACCGCGCAGCTCGAGACCCGGCCATCGCGCAGCTCGAGACCCGGCCACCGCGCAGCTCGAGACCCGGCCACCGCGCAGCTCGAGACCCGGCCACCGCGCAGCTCGAGGACCGGTCACCGCGCAGCTCGAGACCCGGCCACCGCGCAGCTCGAGACCCGGCCACCGCGCAGCTCGAGGACCGGTCACCGCGCAGCTCGAGACCCGGCCACCGCGCAGCTCGAGACCCGGCCACCGCGCAGCTCGAGGACCGGTCACCGCGCAGCTCGAGACCCGGCCACCGCGCAGCTCGGGACCCGGCCACCGCGCAGCTCGAGGACCGGTTACCGCGCAGCTCGAGGACCGGCCACCGCGCAGCTCGAGGACCGGTCACCGCGCAGCTCGAGACCCGGCCACCGCGCAGCTCGAGACCCGGCCACCGCGCAGCTCGAGGACCGGTCACCGCGCAGCTCGAGACCCGGCCATCGCGCAGCTCGAGACCCGGCCACCGCGCAGCTCGAGACCCGGCCACCGCGCAGCTCGAGACCCGGCCACCGCGCAGCTCGAGGACCGGTCACCGCGCAGCTCGAGACCCGGCCACCGCGCAGCTCGAGACCCGGCCACCGCGCAGCTCGAGGACCGGTCACCGCGCAGCTCGAGACCCGGCCACCGCGCAGCTCGAGACCCGGCCACCGCGCAGCTCGAGGACCGGTCACCGCGCAGCTCGAGACCCGGCCACCGCGCAGCTCGAGACCCGGCCACCGCGCAGCTCGAGGACTGGTCACCGCGCAGCTCGAGACCCGGCCACCGCGCAGCTCGAGGACCGGTCACCGCGCAGCTCGAGACCCGGCCACCGCGCAGCTCGAGACCCGGCCACCGCGCAGCTCGAGGACCGGTCACCGCGCAGCTCGAGACCCGGCCACCGCGCAGCTCGAGACCCGGCCACCGCGCAGCTCGAGACCCGGCCACCGCGCAGCTCGAGACCCGGCCACCGCGCAGCTCGAGACCCGGCCACCGCGCAGCTCGAGGACCGGTCACCGCGCAGCTCGAGACCCGGCCACCGCGCAGCTCGAGACCCGGCCACCGCGCAGCTCGAGACCCGGCCACCGCGCAGCTCGAGGACCGGCCATCGCGCAGCTCGAGACCCGGCCACCGCGCAGCTCGAGGACCGGTCACCGCGCAGCTCGAGACCCGGCCACCGCGCAGCTCGAGGACCGGTCACCGCGCAGCTCGAGACCCGGCCACCGCGCAGCTCGAGACCCGGCCACCGCGCAGCTCGAGGACCGGTCACCGCGCAGCTCGAGATCCGGCCACCGCGCAGCTCGAGACCCGGCCACCGCGCAGCTCGAGGACCGGTCACCGCGCAGCTCGAGACCCGGCCATCGCGCAGCTCGAGACCCGGCCACCGCGCAGCTCGAGGACCGGCCATCGCGCAGCTCGAGACCCGGCCACCGCGCAGCTCGAGGACCGGCCATCGCGCAGCTCGAGGCCCGGCCACCGCGCAGCTCGAGGACCGGTCGGCCCGCACAAACTCAATACCGCATTTGACCTTGAATATAGCAACCTAGGGGCATGCCATTCAAACATAAGGTATTCAATCACTGCATCATCTTACACTATACATTTGCTTACTATGGCCAATAGCCATCATAGTAGTCGATATCTAAGAAGGCCAGATCAGGCCCCTCCATTGCGCGAAATTCCTGGAGGCCCTCAATGGTACGTGTTAAGATAGCACCACATGCAACAAACACGAGCTTATTGCGCACGTACACACACGACTGGAAGACCTGAAACTGGTTTGAGCCGGTCAGAAAACAATATTCCCAACATTTCTGCAGAGGTTTTAAACGTGTCATTGACACCCTATCATGATTTATTGGAACCTTGTTACCGCCAGCAGGTGAGAATTTCACTAGCACGACTCTCACGTTGTAGCTGGTATCTTACGACTGCCAGTCCTCTGACTGAACACATCTCCCCTGCATCTCTGCAGCTCGGCCTAATGTGAGAAAGATGACATGGAGAATGATCAGCAGGCACAAAGTTGTCTGTGTTTCACTCGGTTGTAGTCGAGAAAGCACAGCCCTTGATTGTTGATCCATGTACAGATAAACGATAGACACTCTCGGGAGTAACCTTTCTCACCAGTATATGGCCGTGGGAGTATCACTGTGAGGCTGCCCGGTCTTATTTCAAGGAAAACAAGCAAGGGTCATAGGCGAAGCGAAGCATCCGACGGTTTGCACCGAAAGACTAATCTGTATAACTCTGTAGTTGTTTTTGGTTTGCCAGTGCAACACACGAATGCTACAGTCGCTCTTATGATCTTCGTTTCACATTGCAGCAGTGCCACAAATCATGCTCAGTTCGCTTTTAGTGAATTACTTATTAGGTGTCACTTGTGGTGGCTGCCAGCCGAGGTGATTTCTCAACAACTCTGCTATATTGTTGTGTAGATCAGCCCAAACTACAATCAGCTATAAGCTCTTGCTGTACCTGTAGTGTTGCTCGACTGGCCTGGTGTCCGAACTAGCTGCCTGGGAATGCCAATATCATACAATAAATACGTTATGTATAGGTGATGTCTGGTGATGTCTGGTGATGTCTGGTGATGTCTGGTGATGTCTGGTGCATACATGCCATGCAATGACCGGGTCTCACAACGCATGTGGTGCTGATACAGCAATGTTGCACCATACCATCAATGTCGCTGGCAGTGAAGTGCACCGCTCGAGCCATGCTGCACCATACCATCAATGTCGCTGGCAGTGAAGTGCACCGCTCGAGCCATGCTGCACCATACCATCAATGTCGCTGGCAGTGAAGTGCACCGCTCGAGCCATGCTGCACCATACCATCAATGTCGCTGGCAGTGAAGTGCACCGCTCGAGCCATGCTGCACCATACCATCAATGTCGCTGGCAGTGAAGTGCACCGCTCGAGCCATGCTGCACCATACCATCAATGTCGCTGGCAGTGAAGTGCACCGCTCGAGCCATGCTGCACCATACCATCAATGTCGCTGGCAGTGAAGTGCACCGCTCGTACTTCCGCCCCTCGTTTACAAGTATAAACATATTTTGTAATCTCCAGAGATCATGATTTACTCAGCAATGTCAGCATAAGTAAAGCAGAACACAAGTACCGAACTCATCTGATTTGTATACGGCAGTTCTGTTGATAGATTCACAGCAGCACACCTACCTAGTTTTACCACATCTGACATCCCCCTGCACTGACTTCTTGGCCTTCCGTTATACGTCTTTGGCCTGACTGTATACAGACCGTCCACCTGCCACGGTCGGACCCGGCGTCAGACCAGAGTCCTTTCCAGCCCGATCCGCCGCTCTGGCGGCGCGGTGCTGCGTTGAGGTGCGACGCACCACGTTTGAACCGCACAAAAACGGGCGACGCTGGCGATAAACAGGCGTCGAGGCACCGACTCTTTTTCACGGCCGCCATAAAAACCGCGCGCGTCTTAATCTGAGATAAAGGGCTTAACGGGCGCGGAGCGGAGAAGTGGGGGTATATCGGACTGGTGCGGCGCGGCGCCGGAGCCATGTCAACGGCCAGACGACGAGCCGAGCCGCAGACTGGAGCGGTAAAACGCAGACAGGCGGTGAAGGGACGGTCGTAAAGGACGAAAGGGGACCCTAAGCGGATCAGGCCCACCCACTGTCAAGTGAGACAATGAGGGCAAAAAAGTGGTTAGGTATTCTGCCGAGCGTTTTCAGAAATCAGACTCGATGGTCAGAAAGTGTCTATGCCAATAGCACCTACTTTTGATGTGAATAAGGCTCATAGAAGGTATTTGCCTGTATTAAAAAAATTCATCCGTCGTTTAAGCCAAATGTTATTATTTGTGATGCCAAAATAAAAAAAAATATAACGCATTTCAGAGCTATCAATATAGCAAGATGTTAAGTTATACACTGCGGGTCCGTAAACTATCAATATACTTAAGGTAATTTTCGGGGAAATCACAAAGTGCAGTCATAAAAAGATAACATCGAACATTACAAATATATTCAGGAGGCGTTCTTCCTGCACACTTGAAATGAAGCAGATATTGGAAATGATCAGATAAAAAACGTGTAGTGCTGGGCAAAACTTCCAGCAACAAGAGCCCTCAGTGAGTCAATCACGAAGCTCAGGGCCTGCAGCACGGAGCCCGCTGGACCTGGCAAGTTCTACAACTCAAGTGATAATTTTTCGGTTCGCTGCCGCCAGGTGCTCCGCACATTTATATGACTCGGTGACTCGGTTCCATGACTCGGTGATGGCTGTCTTCATTCTGTCTGAGCCAGCTCACTCGTGTTATTCGCCGGTGAGGTTTCAGCCCGCGGGGTTACAGCCCGCGGGGTTACAGCCCGCGGGGTAACAGCCCGCGGAGTTACAACCTGCGAGATTACAGCCGACGGGGTTACAGCCCGCGAGGTTATAGCCCGCAGAGTTACAACCTGCGAGATTACAGCCGACGGGGTTACAGCTGCGAGGTTACAGCCGACGGGGTTACAGCCCGCGGGGTTACAGCCCGCGAGATTACAGCCGACGGGGTTACAGCCCGCGGAGTAACAACCCGTGAGGTTACAGCCCGCGGAGTTACAGCCCGCGGGGTTACAGCCCGCGGGGTTACAGCCCGCGGGGTTACAGCCCGCGGGGTTACAGCCCGCGGAGTTACAGCCCGCGGGGTTATAGCCCGCGGAGTTACAGCCCGCGGGGTTACAGACCGCGGGGTTACAGCCCGCGGAGTTACAGCCCTCGGGGTTACAGCCCGCGAAGTTACAGCCCGCGGAGTTACAGCCCGCGGGGTTACAGCCCGCAGCGGGGAAAGGTCAGGCTGATTTTGCGAAAGTCGACCTTCCCGCTTTCACGACACAGCGCTCTTGAACGGAAAAGAAACCTTTTCCTAAATATGCTGCCTATGTTTTTTATATGTTATGAATTTGTTACAAGAACCTACAAATTTGCCAACAAGCACCAGCAAACACGATTAATTGTCATCCCAGTGATACTGACAACGCTTGATGTGAACTCAGATAGCGACTAATCAGATGGAGCTCAGATAGCGGTTGATCAGATGGAGCTCAGATAGCGACTCATCAGATAGCGACTAATCAGATGGAGCTCAGATAGCGGCTAATCAGATGGAGCTCAGATAGCGACTCATCAGATAGCGACTAGTCAGATGGAGCTCAGATTGCGACTAATCAGATGGAACTCAGATAGCGACCAATCAGATGGAACTCAGATAGCGACTAATCAGATGGAGCTCAGATAGCGACTCATCAGATATCGACTAATCAGATGGAACTCAGATAGCGACCAATCAGATGGAACTCAGATAGCGACTAATAAGATGGAGCTCAGATAGCGACTAATCAGGTAGCGACTACTCAGGTAGCGACTAATCAGATGGAACTCAGATAGCGACTGATCAGATGGAACTCAGATAGCGACTAATCAGATGGAGCTCAGATAGCGACTAATCAGATAGCGACTAATCAGATAGAGACTAATCAGGTAGCGACTAATCAGATGGAAATCAGGAATGGTATGGTACATATCCTCATATTAAGACAAACAAAACAAAACATGTCATAATTAATCGAGAATATATTCGCGCACATAGTCCCTCATAAGTACTTAGCTTATTTGGTAAACAAAACGATACTAAGAAGTTCGTATCATCAGCCCGACAGGTACTGTACCTTTGTGTTGGCACGATAGCGTCAAATCACACGGCTTCTATCATCCTAGGCGTGTCATCTTATTCCTGCGAAACTTGACTATCTCATGACGTCATGACGTTTTGCTGCTGTGAGAAGCAGCACTCCTCAAAGGAAGAAAAACAACATAACGGGTTCAGTGCGACCTGTCCCGGCGGACACAATAGCAAAACTACGAAGGTCAGTCGCCTGGCATGGGAGCACCACCTTTGATTCGCACGATGCATGACAGATGGGTCTGCAGCCCCCACACAGCGCCGCTGCTCTTCCCGCAGTGGGTTCGGCGAGCTGTGACCACACTCAGTGTACCGGCAGGGGGAGAGGGAGGGGTAAACCACGCCGGTTCCCAGTCAGACGGGACCGACGGGGTGGGAACGTCTCCGAATAACGCGGTCACCTCGGCTTTCAGCGGCGACAAAGCCGATGTCGGCCCGGCCTCTTAGTCCAGAAGATCGCACTCAATCCCTTTCAGATGGCCACTCACGTCGCCTTGTTCCGCCCGTCAAGGCCGGGGGACGCATCTCCGTGCCCTCCCCGCGCGCCACAAAAACGCGGCCGATCTGACACTGGGCCATCTCTCCCCGTGAGTCGGCAGAGACGGACGCCCCCTTCCCAGGCCATGTCCCTCCCAAAGCAGCCTATCACATCACACCATCAATATCGGGCCGGCGCCGTGGATTCGGAGATCGGGATGAATTTAAAGGAGCGAGACCGCCGGAATGACGGAATGACAGGTGAATACAGATTATGCATTGGCTGTTTTTGCAGATGTTCATGGGATAGGTATCAAGACGTCATAATGTCGGTAAGGCAAAGTAAAAACAGCAGTAGTTTTTGGACGGTCTCGGAACTCGAGCTCGCGCCGGAAATTAGCTTTATATCTTTGTAATAAGCCATATGGTGTTAGTTGAGATTTGAGAATAAGACACATTTGCTTTTTATAGTTTTCATATCAAGTGTTGGTGCCAGCTGAGCTTGGGAAGCCCCAATGCATTTCGTTTTGCACCAATACGTATTTTAAATACGTGTTTGAAATAGCGTGAAATTAGTTTTTCTTAATCGTCACGTTTGTAAATGTAACAAGTTCAATTTTCTGAATTTTCGAATTAAAAACGGCAATTAGGAGCTAAACATCCGCAATGGTTGTTGATATTATTACCACGAATAAGGTATATTACAAACTTGAAATCTGCGTTCAATAAACGCCAACACGAGAGACTACACAGTGAACGCCAGTCAATCAGAAATAGTGTCACTCCAGATCGGACTGGAGCTGGCGCCCTCTGCCAGAGCTACCTGACGCGATCGAGGGCTGCAAACATTTCAAACCGAGCCGGCGGACCTGAAGCCACCTCGGATGCAGAATGTTCAAGGACGGAGGGAGACATGACCGTGGGCGACCGCCCACAGCCGGAGACGGGCGTAACGAAACGAGAACAATGATCGAGCAACGTGACAGCGATAAGTGATTGCAATTAAGCAGTACATTAGCATTATTTAGTATTATCTTCTGATCATGTGACGATGCACGTTCATTCACATGAATCGTTCAAGCAATGACATTAAAGGTTAGGACATTTTTTCAGTGACTCTAAGAGGGCCCGCTCTGTCATTTACAAACAATGCGGGATCTGAATAGCAGATTGACATCAGACATCAGCCATAGTAACATAGCACCTGCTCTCATCACCAGTACGCCAGTGTCTTGCTTCCTCGGCAGCTGACAGCTGTAGCGTGCTGCTCTTCTCCATAACTCTGTGTCTGTCTATCCCGGGATGGTGCGCCAGAGGTGATATGATAGGCAGAATCCCCATAAACAAAGCATAATTAATCAAACAAAAAATCCAGACATATACAAATTTATCAAATGCAAATATGACGGGAAGTGTAAATATTGCGGCTTTTCCATATACTGAATTTTTTTTTAGCTTCCGCCATTAACATTACCGAGATCAAATGTGGTATTGTTCTTCAGATCCCCAACAACCTAAAACCTACACCATCGTACTTTTTCTTAGTTTGACCCTTTTCTTATTTTGGTATTAAATTTATCCAAGTTTGCTGCAACTGCTCCACACTCACAGCCCTCCTTACGAATTACACACCTCAGCAAGGGTCAGTGGCACCCCCGCCGAACAGTCGCACCCCGCCGAACAGTCGCACCCCCGCCGGACAGTCGCACTCCTCGCTGCCACCCGTGTCCGGTGCACGCGGCACCCCCGCCGGACAGTCGCACCCCCGCCGGACAGTCGCACCCCGCCGGACAGTCACACCCCGCCGGACAGTCGCACCCCCGCCGAACAGTCGCACCCCCGCCGAACAGTCACACCCCGCCGGACAGTCGCACCCCCGCCGGACAGTCACACCCCGCCGGACAGTCACACCCCGCCGGACAGTCGCACCCCCGCCGAACAGTCGCACTCCTCGCTGCCACCCGTGTCCGGTGCACGCGGCACCCCCGCCGGACAGTCGCACCCCCGCCGGACAGTCACACCCCGCCGGACAGTCGCACCCCCGCCGGACAGTCGCACCCCGCCGAACAGTCACACCCCGCCGGACAGTCGCACCCCCGTCGGACAGTCACACCCCGCCGGACAGTCGCACCCCGCCGGACAGTCGCACTCCTCGCTGCCACCCGTGTCCGGTGCACGCGGCACCCCGCCGGACAGTCGCACCCCCGCCGGACAGTCACACCCCGCCGGACAGTCGCACCCCCGCCGGACAGTCGCACCCCGCCGAACAGTCACACCCCGCCGGACAGTCGCACCCCCGCCGGACAGTCACACCCCGCCGGACAGTCGCACCCCGCCGGACAGTCGCACTCCTCGCTGCCACCCGTGTCCGGTGCACGCGGCACCCCCGCCGGACAGTCGCACCCCCGCCGGACAGTCGCACCCCCGCCGAACAGTCGCACCCCCGCCGGACAGTCGCACCCCGCCGAACAGTCACACCCCGCCGAACAGTCGCACCCCGCCGGGCAGTCGCACCCCGCCGAACAGTCGCACCCCCGCCGAACAGTCGCACCCCCGCCGAACAGTCACACCCCGCCGGACAGTCGCACCCCCGCCGGACAGTCGCACCCCGCCGAACAGTCACACCCCGCCGAACAGTCGCACCCCGCCGGACAGTCACACCCCGCCAGACAGTCGCACCCCACCGGACAGTCGCACTCCTCGCTGACACCCGTGTCCGGTGCACGCGGCACCCCCGCCGGACAGTCGCACCCCCGCCGGACAGTCGCACCCCCGCCGAACAGTCGCACCCCCGCCGGACAGTCGCACCCCGCCGAACAGTCACACCCCGCCGAACAGTCGCACCCCGCCGGGCAGTCGCACCCCGCCGGACAGTCGCACCCCGCCGGACAGTCGCACTCCTCGCTGCCACCCGTGTCCGGTGCACGCGGCACCCCCGCCGGACAGTCGCACCCCCGCCGGACAGTCACACCCCGCCGAACAGTCGCACCCCGCCGGACAGTCGCACTCCTCGCTGCCACCCGTGTCCGGTGCACGCGGCACCCCCGCCGGACAGTCGCACCCCCGCCGGACAGTCACACCCCGCCGGACAGTCACACCCCGCCGGACAGTCGCACCCCCGCCGGACAGTCACACCCCGCCGAACAGTCACACCCCGCCGAACAGTCGCACCCCGCCGGACAGTCACACCCCGCCGGACAGTCGCACCCCGCCGGACAGTCGCACTCCTCGCTGCCACCCGTGTCCGGTGCACGCGGCACCCCCGCCGGACAGTCGCACCCCCGCCGGACAGTCACACCCCACCGGACAGTCACACCCCGCCGGACAGTCGCACCCCCGCCGGACAGTCACACCCCGCCGAACAGTCACACCCAACCGGACAGTCGCACTCCTCGCTGCCACCCGTGTCCGGTGCACGCGGCACCCCCGCCGGACAGTCGCACCCCCGCCGGACAGTCGCACCCCCGCCGGACAGTCACACCCCGCCGGAACGTCACACCCCGCCGGGCAGTCGCACCCCGCCGAACAGTCACACCCCGCCGGACAGTCGCACCCCGCCGGACAGTCGCACTCCTCGCTGCCACCCGTGTCCGGTGCACGCGGCACCCCCGCCGGACAGTCGCACCCCCGCCGGACAGTCACACCCCGCCGGACAGTCACACCCCGCCGGACAGTCACACCCCGCAGGACAGTCACACCCCGCCGGACAGTCGCACCCCCGCCGGACAGTCACACCCCGCCGGACAGTCGCACCCCGCCGGACAGTCGCACCCTCGCCGGACAGTCGCACCCCCGCCGGACAGTCACACCCCGCCGGACAGTCACACCCCGCCGGACAGTCACACCCCGCCGGACAGTCGCACCCCCGCCGGACAGTCGCACCCCGCCGGACAGTCACACCCCGCCGGACAGTCACACCCCGCCGGACAGTCACACCCCGCCGGACAGTCGCACCCCCGCCGGACAGTCGCACCCCGCCGGACAGTCACACCCCGCCGGACAGTCACACCCCGCCGGACAGTCACACTCCGCCGGACAGTCGCACCCCCGCCGGACAGTCACACCCCGCCGGACAGTCACACCCCGCCGGACAATCGCACCCGGCCGAACAGTCACACCCCGCCGGACAGTCGCACCCCGCCGGACAGTCGCACTCCTCGCTGCCACCCGTGTCCGGTGCACGCGGCACCCCCGCCGGACAGTCGCACCCCCGCCGGACAGTCACACCCCGCCGGACAGTCACACCCCGCCGGACAGTCGCACTCCTCGCTGCCACCCGTGTCCGGTGCACGCGGCACCCCCGCCGGACAGTCGCACCCCCGCCAGACAGTCGCACCCCGCCGGAGAGTCGCACTCCTCGCTGCCACCCGTGTCCGGTGCACGCGGCACCCCCGCCGGACAGTCGCACCCCCGCCGGACAGTCACACCCCGCCGGACAGTCACACCCCCGCCGGACAGTCACACCCCGCCGAACAGTCGCACCCCGCCGGACAGTCGCACCCCGCCGGACAGTCGCACTCCTCGCTGCCACCCGTGTCCGGTGCACGCGGCACCCCCGCCGGACAGTCGCACCTCCGCCGGACAGTCGCACCCCGCCGGACAGTCGCACCCCGCCGGACAGTCGCACTCCTCCCTGCCACCCGTGTCCGGTGCACGCGGCACCCCCGCCGGACAGTCGCACCCCCGCCGGACAGTCGCACCCCCGCCGGACAGTCACACCCCGCCGGACAGTCGCACCCCCGCCGGACAGTCACACCCCGCCGGACAGTCACACCCCGCCGGACAGTCGCACTTCCGCCGGACAGTCGCACCCCCGCCGGACAGTCACACCCCGCCGGACAGTCGCACTCCTCGCTGCCACCCGTGTCCGGTGCACGCGGCACCCCCGCCGGACAGTCGCACCCCCGCCGGACAGTCGCACCCCGCCGGACAGTCGCACTCCTCGCTGCCACCCGTGTCCGGTGCACGCGGCACCCCCGCCGGACAGTCGCACCCCCGCCGGACAGTCGCACCCCGCCGGACAGTCGCACTCCTCGCTGCCACCCGTGTCCGGTGCACGCGGCACCCCCGCCGGACAGTCGCACCCCCGCCGGACAGTCACACCCCGCCGGACAGTCGCACTCCTCGCTGCCACCCGTGTCCGGTGCACGCGGCACCCCCGCCGGACAGTTGCACCCCCGCCGGACAGTCACACCCCGCCGGACAGTCGCACTCCTCGCTGCCACCCGTGTCCGGTGCACGCGGCACCCCCGCCGGACAGTCGCACCCCCGCCGGACAGTCGCACCCCGCCGGACAGTCGCACTCCTCGCTGCCACCCGTGTCCGGTGCACGCGGCACCCCCGCCGGACAGTCGCACCCCCGCCGGACAGTCACACCCCGCCGGACAGTCGCACTCCTCGCTGCCACCCGTGTCCGGTGCACGCGGCACCCCCGCCGGACAGTCGCACCCCCGCCGGACAGTCACACCCCGCCGGACAGTCGCACTCCTCGCTGCCACCCGTGTCCGGTGCACGCGGCACCCCCGCCGGACAGTCGCACCCCCGCCGGACAGTCGCACTCCTCGCTGCCACCCGTGTCCGGTGCACGCGGCACCCCCGCCGGATAGTCGCACCCCCGCCGGACAGTCACACCCCGCCGGACAGTCACACCCCGCCGGACAGTCGCACCCCCGCCGGACATTCGCACCCCCGCCGGACAGTCACACCCCGCCGGACAGTCGCACTCCTCGCTGCCACCCGTGTCCGGTGCACGCGGCACCCCCGCCGGACAGTCGCACTCCTCGCTGCCACCCGTGTCCGGTGCACGCGGCACCCCCGCCGGACAGTCGCACCCCCGCCGGACAGTCACACCCCGCCGGACAGTCGCACCCCCGCCGGACAGTCGCACCCCCGCCGGACAGTCGCACCCCCGCCGGACAGTCACACCCCGCCGGACAGTCGCACTCCTCGCTGCCACCCGTGTCCGGTGCACGCGGCACCCCCGCCGGACAGTCGCACCCCCGCCGGACAGTCACACCCCGCCGGACAGTCACACCCCCGCCGGACAGTCACACCCGCCGGACAGTCACACCCCGCCGGACAGTCGCACCCCCGCCGGACAGTCGCACCCCCGCCGGACAGTCACACCCCGCCGGACAGTCGCACTCCTCGCTGCCACCCGTGTCCGGTGCACGCGGCACCCCCGCCGGACAGTCGCACTCCGCCGGACAGTCACACCCCGCCGGACAGTCGCACCCCCGCCGGACAGTCGCACTCCGCCGGACAGTCACACCCCGCCGGACAGTCGCACTCATCGCTGCCACCCGTGTCCGGTGCACGCGGCACCCCCGCCGAACAGTCGCACTCCGCCGGACAGTCACACCCCGCCGGACAGTCGCACCCCCGCCGAACAGTCACACCCCGCCGAACAGTCGCACCCCGCCGGGCAGTCGCACCCCGCCGGACAGTCGCACCCCGCCGGACAGTCGCACTCCTCGCTGCCACCCGTGTCCGGTGCACGCGGCACCCCCGCCGGACAGTCGCACCCCCGCCGGACAGTCGCACCCCGCCGGACAGTCGCACTCCTCGCTGCCACCCGTGTCCGGTGCACGCGGCACCCCCGCCGGACAGTCGCACCCCCGCCGGACAGTCACACCCCGCCGGACAGTCGCACTCCTCGCTGCCACCCGTGTCCGGTGCACGCGGCACCCCGCCGGACAGTCGCACCCCCGCCGGACAGTCACACCCCGCCGGACAGTCGCACTCCTCGCTGCCACCCGTGTCCGGTGCACGCGGCACCCCCGCCGGACAGTCGCACCCCCGCCGGACAGTCGCACCCCGCCGGACAGTCGCACTCCTCGCTGCCACCCGTGTCCGGTGCACGCGGCACCCCCGCCGGACAGTCGCACCCCCGCCGGACAGTCACACCCCGCCGGACAGTCGCACTCCTCGCTGCCACCCGTGTCCGGTGCACGCGGCACCCCCGCCGGACAGTCGCACCCCCGCCGGACAGTCACACCCCGCCGGACAGTCGCACTCCTCGCTGCCACCCGTGTCCGGTGCACGCGGCACCCCCGCCGGACAGTCGCACCCCCGCCGGACAGTCGCACTCCTCGCTGCCACCCGTGTCCGGTGCACGCGGCACCCCCGCCGGACAGTCGCACCCCCGCCGGACAGTCACACCCCGCCGGACAGTCACACCCCGCCGGACAGTCGCACCCCCGCCGGACATTCGCACCCCCGCCGGACAGTCACACCCCGCCGGACAGTCGCACTCCTCGCTGCCACCCGTGTCCGGTGCACGCGGCACCCCCGCCGGACAGTCGCACTCCTCGCTGCCACCCGTGTCCGGTGCACGCGGCACCCCCGCCGGACAGTCGCACCCCCGCCGGACAGTCACACCCCGCCGGACAGTCGCACCCCCGCCGGACAGTCGCACCCCCGCCGGACAGTCGCACCCCCGCCGGACAGTCACACCCCGCCGGACAGTCGCACTCCTCGCTGCCACCCGTGTCCGGTGCACGCGGCACCCCCGCCGGACAGTCGCACTCCTCGCTGTCACCCGTGTGCGGTGCACGCGGCACCCCCGCCGGACAGTCGCACCCCCGCCGGACAGTCACACCCCGCCGGACAGTCGCACTCCTCGCTGCCACCCGTGTCCGGTGCACGCGGCACCCCCGCCGGACAGTCGCACCCCGCCGGACAGTCACACCCCGCCGGACAGTCACACCCCGCCGGACAGTCGCACCCCCGCCGGACATTCGCACCCCCGCCGGACAGTCACACCCCGCCGGACAGTCGCACTCCTCGCTGCCACCCGTGTCCGGTGCACGCGGCACCCCCGCCGAACAGTCGCACTCCTCGCTGCCACCCGTGTCCGGTGCACGCGGCACCCCCGCCGGACAGTCGCACCCCCGCCGGACAGTCACACCCCGCCGGACAGTCGCACCCCGCCGGACAGTCGCACCCCGCCGGACAGTCACACCCCGCCGGACAGTCGCACTCCTCGCTGCCACCCGTGTCCGGTGCACGCGGCACCCCCGCCGGACAGTCGCACTCCTCGCTGTCACCCGTGTTCGGTGCACGCGGCACCCCCGCCGGACAGTCGCACCCCCGCCGGACAGTCACACCCCGTCGGACAGTCGCACTCCTCGCTGCCACCCGTGTCCGGTGCACGCGGCACCCCCGCCGGACAGTCGCACCCCCGCCGGACAGTCACACCCCGCCGGACAGTCACACCCCCGCCGGACAGTCACACCCCGCCGGACAGTCACACCCCGCCGGACAGTCGCACCCCCGCCGGACAGTCGCACCCCCGCCGGACAGTCACACCCCGCCGGACAGTCGCACTCCTCGCTGCCACCCGTGTCCGGTGCACGCGGCACCCCCGCCGGACAGTCGCACTCCGCCGGACAGTCACACCCCGCCGGACAGTCGCACCCCCGCCGGACAGTCGCACTCCGCCGGACAGTCACACCCCGCCGGACAGTCGCACTCCTCGCTGCCACCCGTGTCCGGTGCACGCGGCACCCCCGCCGAACAGTCGCACTCCGCCGGACAGTCACACCCCGCCGGACAGTCGCACCCCCGCCGGACAGTCGCACCCCGCCGGACAGTCGCACCCCCGCCGGACAGTCGCACCCCGCCGGACAGTCGCACTCCTCGCTGCCACCCGTGTCCGGTGCACGCGGCACCCCCGCCGTACAGTCGCACTCCGCCGGACAGTCACACCCCGCCGGACAGTCGCACCCCGCCGGACAGTCGCACTCCTCGCTGCCACCCGTGTCCGGTGCACGCGGCACCCCCGCCGAACAGTCGCACCCCCGCCGGACAGTCACACCCCGCCGGACAGTCACACCCCGCCGGACAGTCGCACTCCTCGCTGCCACCCGTGTCCGGTGCACGCGGCACCCCCACCGAACAGTCGCACCCCCGCCGGACAGTCACACCCCGCCGGACAGTCGCACCCCCGCCGGACAGTCGCACCCCGCCGGACAGTCGCACCCCCGCCGGACAGTCGCACCCCGTCGGACAGTCGCACTCCTCGCTGCCACCCGTGTCCGGTGCATGCGGCACCCCCGCCGGACAGTCACACCCCGCCGGACAGTCACACCCCGCCGGACAGTCGCACTCCTCGCTGCCACCCGTGTCCGGTGCACGCGGCACCCCCGCCGGACAGTCGCAACCCGCCGGACAGTCACACCCCGCCGGACAGTCACACCCCCGCCGGACAGTCACACCCCGCCGGACAGTCACACCCCGCCGAACAGTCACACCCCGCCGGACAGTCACACCCCGCCGGACAGTCACACCCCGCCGGACAGTCGCACCCCCGCCGGACAGTCGCACTCCTCGCTGCCACCAGTGTCCGGTGCACGCTGCATACGGCCGCCGCACCCGAGCCGCCTCGCACGGCTCAATTAGGTCGAATTGGCGTCGTGATTAATGCGCCACCATCATCGCCGGCTGGGCGGCCGTCGTCGCCCCTGCGCCGTGATTGTCGACGACGCGGCTCCGGCGGCGAAGGCGGCGCGCCGCCGGCCCAGCACGCTCCACAAAGGCAAATGACTCAGGTCTCTTAGCGGTGCTAATCTGATTTCGATAGTGCGATCGGGCGGCGCGGCGCGGTGCGGCGCGGTGCGGCGTAGTGTGGCGCGCTGCGGCGTGGCGTGGTGCGGCGGAGCGGCGGCACACCTGCGCGCGGAGCGGTGTGATGGTATCTATCGACCACGGCGCCGCTTCAGCCGCAAACGAGCGCGGCAGATGCTGGACGAGGGGGCGGCAGAGGCTGGACGAGGGGGCGGCAGAGGCTGGACGAGGGGGCGGCAGAGGCTGGACGACGGGTCGGCACAGTGGGGTACGGGTGGTGGGAAGGATGGACGCCGGATGTGCCGCGATGGAGTCGGTATGATATCGCTGTGATTCGCAGAACGCCGCGATGGAAGGGGAGACATGGCGGCGTGATGAGAGACATGGCGGCAGGAGACATGGCGGCAGGATGTGCGTTATACGCGAGGTATGCATATTTGTGGTGCATTTTATACCTGAGAGCAAAGACACCGCTGAATGTGATCCATAACCAGCAATAACTATAGTTATTGCTGGTTCTTATGATTGCTGACATATGTTATAATTCTGAATGCATATTCCTTGTATTTGCAATTCATTCTTTTTCTTAGACATATTTGTGATATGGACCAAAAATAGTTGTCCTTGAAAACACAAGGTTATAACTACACAAATTGCGAGAGAGAAAAAAAACAATTGACAAATTGCAGACATCGCCGCAGAAACGCGTCACGTCCTCCCGCATTTTGGCATGACCGGCTATCTGGCCGTAGTGTCTCTCACCATCCTGGTAGGTTAGTGCTTTACCAATGTCAGGTGGTCTTACGTTGCTCGCAAACTACGACGCCGGGCCAGATGCAACCACTCTGCAAATGGCAAATTGGCACGCCCCTTGCGCCATCCAATTCGCTGCACTTGGTGTATCAGATCGAGCTGACTGGAGATTCCGAGGCGCCGCCAGTTGTCTATGCCGGCTGATGGCGGGCCTCGATAGGTTCATTTGTACGTGCAGCGGGCGGCGGCCGACCCGGCCACAGTGACGCAGCGCGGAGCTGTAATGGCCCGCCCCGGGTAAACTAGAGGGCGAGAGAATGGCCGGAGTGCTGTCTGTTATGTCCAAGTAGACATGTTGACGGAAAAAGCAGAAGTGAAAAAATCACCCGAATAACTTGTGATTAGAAGTCTGACATATATGTAAATCAGAACTGGAGTATTTCATCTCTAGGGCTGCATTTATGTTCAACACGCACCTTGGAGGGCCTCTGGTAACGAAATCAGGGAAGGTCTCTTGCTGCGCAATACCTAACGGATATTTTAAAGGGAATGTTTCACCGTTCTGAAAGCTGTCAAATATACGTTGGTGGTAATCGAAAATATGAAGCAAGTGCTGCTGAAAACGATGGTGATATTTTTTTCTCTCTCGAAAAGTCACTTAACTTTATACAAATTAAGTTGTGTATATATATTTGGGATGATGACGTCATTATTGAGCTATAGAGAGCTATAGAGAAAACCTTTACGCTGCCAAATATATGCCGCACAATCGTTTCAGACAATTATGGCGACTTAAATACAAACATTGTTGAACTGTGTCTTCCCCCGCTCAGAACAAAATGACGAGTGCGAGGCATTGCGATAGCTCGATATTTATTTATTAAAAAAAGATCAATGAGACTTCAAACAACGCGAAAAACTTCAATTTGGCCCGTAACCTATCAGGGGCGGATCCAGGATAACATTTCAGGGGGAGGGGGGGGGGGGTACATCAGACGTCCAGGGGCCCTCGAACTGAAAAGGGGCCCCGAGCGTTTTTGAGGTCTGAAAGGGCCTCCAGTCGGTCTGAGAGTGTATTTTCAGGTACGAGAAAACCCTCAACAAACCTAAGAGGGCCCTCGTCAGGCCTGAAAGAGTCCCATACCGGTCTGAGAAGGCCCTTGACAGGCCTGAGAGGGCCCTATGCAGGGACGTCGCCGATAATTTTTGAGTGGGGGGTCGGCTGAAATGACGAAACAAAATGTAACCACATTTTTTTCTGCGTGTATTTAAGCCTTCGCAGCATTTGTAATGTGGATTTTGCATGTTACAGTAGGTAACATAAGTAGGTACTTGATATTTAGCGCCGCCAAGCGGCGATAAATTGTTACGGGTTTGCCTGATAAAACCCACACATAAAGCTAGGCGATGGGCATCGTATAGGATAAGAAGCTAACAGTGTTATTCATTCAATTCACGTTACGACGAACCAAATACGATGGCGATGGCTTCGTTAGGATGATGGCCACTGATGTGACGCCGCGAGGTGGCGTGAAAATTTGAATTTTAGGTCGTGGAAAACAAAATGTTAATATTGGAACCAGACCGTGAGTAGAGCCAAGCCTCAGGAACCCCTATTCCTGGTTGCACATCTCGGAATGATGAAAACAATATTGAAATGAAGGCAGTTTTGCATATACATTAGCTAGCCTCGGATAGTAAATCAGGATGACAGGTGGCAGTCAGCGCTCAATAGTACATATGATAATAATAACTGTATGCATATGTACCCAACTGTAACAAACAACTGGTAACAGTGCAAATGGTTTGCAAACAGCAAGAGGCAGAACGACCTTTCCGCGCATAAATGGTCCCTGTGGATCTGGAGGATCCTGAGGGGAGATGGCTTGGGGAGATGGTCCTGGCCTGGTCCCCACTATTAGCTCTTCCGGGTTCAGCAAGTTGGGCACCGCTGAAGCAGCTTACGCGGGTGCCGATGTTCGCGTCTTTGCGTTCGCGTCGCCTTCTTCGGAACTCAGCAGACTAGCTAAACATGTATCCCGCTTGAAAGTTAATACTTTATGAAGCGAGTGGGACATGGGGCCAGCAATTACCGCCAAGGAGAGCCTCTGCCAGACATTGAATGTAATTAATCTTCCCATTTTCCAAATTTGTATAAGCAATTGCGAAAGTTGTGTCATGCCGCGAAGCGGCGCGAAATTTTCCCGTTTTAAACTGTGGATAGCTGGATTTTGACTGTTGCAAAAGCAATGTTTACGATAAATTGTTAACTTTCCCCGTAAAAAGTGTGCGTGCGGGGGGGGGGGGGGGTCGCCCCCCGCCTCCTGAGAGTGGGGTCCGGACCCCACCGTCGGCGACGCCTCTGGCCCAATGTCAGTCTTGTAGGGCCCTTGCAAGACTTGAGAGCGCCCTATGCTGGTCTGGAGGACCACCGGTAGGTCTGAAAGGGCCCTCGGTCGTTCTGAGAGAGTCCTTTGCCGGTGTGAGAGGGCCCTAAGGTCGGTAAGAGAGGTCCCTAAATCTCTTTGATAGTACTATCGGTGGGCCTGAGAGGGCCCTTTCTAAGCCTGAGAGGGTCATTGTCAGACTTGAATGGCCCTCCGTCCGTTTGAGAGAGCCAGGCCTGAGAGGACTCAGACCAGGGCTCTGGCTCAGGCGGGCCCGAATGGCTCGCCTGGTGTCCGGTATAGGGTTTTCTGTCGCCTAGTAAGGGCCCTCTCATACTGGCTTAGGGCCATCTGAGGTCTGTAAAGGGCCTCTTAAACAGGCGCAGGCCCATTTCAAGCCCAGCAAGGGCCATCTCTGACTAATGTAGGGCCCACTCAGGAATAGGACTGGGCCTCTCAAACCAGCGTATGGTCCCTCTAAGGCTTGTTCAGGACCCTCTTAAGCGGGTGTATAGCCCTCTCAGGCCCGGCCAGGACCCTCGCAAACCACCCCAGGGCCTTCTCAGAACTGGCAAAGACCCTCGACGACAGGCGTAGTGCTCTCTCAGACCCAGCGAGGGCATATTCAGACCTGACAAGGACACTCAGACCGACATAGGGATCAGACACGTAGCCAGGATTTCGCCCAGGGAGGGGGGGGGGGGAGCGGCGCCTCGAAAGGA
>JAXIVJ010008583.1:0-54893 GCA_036785665.1 Chirona hameri
GTATTTACTCGGGAGATTCCCAGTTTAAATAAAGGCTTTAAGATTTTACTGCGGGAGACTTTCCCCATTTTCTCCAAATGTGGGGACGCCCATGCAGATGAGGGCTATAAGGTCCCGAGGGGGCCCGTGTCCTCAGTGGCGGATCTAGGTTTCGAGTTTTGGGGGGAATTTCGCTCCGTTTCGTCGTGAAAAATGTTGACTGAGGAGGGGGGGGGGGGGGGGGCGTCGGTCGTCAGCGCAAAACAAGAGTCGTTGAGCGGGGGGGGGCGGGTCGGATTGTCTGTGCGAAGGAATCTTTGAGCAGAGGGGGAACGTCGGGTCGTCAGTGCGAAAAGTCGTTGAGCGGGTGGGGGGGGGGGCGTGGCGTCGGGTCGTCAGCGCGAATAGAGTCGTTGAGTGGGAGAGGAGGGTAAATCACGCCATCCTGGAACAAAAATCACAGCCTCACGGAACGGTGTGGAGGGGGGGGGGGGGGCAAAAACATGCGTTGTATCTACCTACCCGTATTTTCGTTTGGGAGGGGGGCAAGTGGAGCATTCAGGCAGATCGACCAAAAAATATCGAAATATCACCCTAATCTCATATTTCAATAACACATACGTGCCGGGAGTTATCTTGGGCTGTATATCCAAGCTGTGAACTTTTCAGCCCCGTCCATCAAATGTTTTTCGAGTTACAAGCCTCGGGGCAACTTTGTAATGCAAGCAAACACTAATTTTCGGCGGGCAATATCTCCCATCTAAATCATGCGAGTCATATAAACCTATAATGTCATCAGAATCATCAGGAACAATAGATATATGATGTATCATTTTGGGGAAATTCGAAAATTTTGGAATTGCAACACGTGATATCAGGTCAAATCACGTATTGTATAATTGTCGAAATTTAACATTTCTCTATTTGTGTACATGCCAGAATCGTCATCGATACATAAACCTCTCGATGTTTAAAAATTGTGGTAGTTTCTTTTCTCTAAATATTTTATTTATATTTTTGTGTATTTAGGAAAAGACATGGTCCACCAGAACCTCTTTGGTAATAAATTTGCACGTAATTGTGCTTGACAGCTCAATTATACGGCATAATGCTTATATCGTAGACCGCTTTCATAATATATAACAAACATAGTCGCCTCTGTGACCTCAAGGGTCACCCGGTTGCTGTCCACATCAGATCGACCAAACCCTTACATCATACTTCTCATATTTCGATTGACTAGGTGTTGGGGGTTATCTGGGTACGTAGGATTCACGCTGTACATTTCAGTCCCGTCTGTCGAACGGTTTTCGAGTTATAGTCTCAAGCATCTCTATTAATGTCGCGCAAACCTTTAATTTTATTCGGGCGATATCCCCCATATAAATAAATTGAATGATAGACCCCATGTTTACATCAGAATCGCAATTAACAAAACAAATCATGTAATGTATCTTTTTTGAGAAACTCGAATGGAAAAGTGTCGAAATTTTGGGCGGTGACCATCAGGTCAGGTCACGTGATTTCTTTATGAGTTCTCAGTTAAAATTCGTATTTTGTTGGGTGAAATAGAGGAGGTCCAGGCTAGGAGTTATACACGGGGGCGGCTAGCCCCACGGACGGCTGTACCCTATACGGCTAATGGGGCGGGCCGGGGCTGAGGGAAAAAAAATCCAGACATGGCCACGGCTCTACGGCTGTGGTCTAGCAGAGCTTTTTTTATTTTTTTTAATCATACTTCCAAAAGCAACAGTTTCCTTGAATATAATTAATTTGTGCTGTAGTGGTCAGACACACAAAATATCAATATTTTATCACATTACAATGTCACAAGATAAATGATAATTATTGGGAACCTTCACTGAAATAATAGCAAGACAGCGACTGTTGACATCGACAAGGAGACAAGAGGGACAGCTATGGCAGTCGGATCAGTCCAGGTGAGTGAAGTGTGAACCAATGTGAGGTGAGAACAAAATATATTATTTCAATTTTATTTCCATTGCTAATGTCGCTGTCTATCAAATATCATATGTAAAGTTGTGATTACAAGGACTGAGGATGAGTCTGTGAGTAGTGAGTACTGAGAAGGTGACTGGTGAGGACTGAGGAGCCCCAATTTCATAAGTGGCTCCCAAATATCCTAATCAATTGGAAAACATTCAAATGTTGGTGGCAAGCTGTACAGTCTCACCTCATCCAGCAACCTGATGAACTAGTCTGCAAATCATATTGCCTTACTGTAAGAGCTAACAAGTAGAGGACTGTAGAAAATTTCTTAAAATATATGTGGTTAAAACAGAAACAATTTTGCCTCGTCAATGCGCATCATGCACGTTTTCGACGATGCGACGATTGCGACGATGCGTCAGGGAGGCTCCACTCGCGTGTAATTTTTTAGTATGTGCGATACTGCAAATAAGGGCGCACTGCAGTATCGCACTACTACAAAATACACGCCCATCGAATACCAGCCTCTCAATGGTCCCGTGACGTCAGCGGGACCGACTTTTGCCAGCTGGGTGTTGTGACGTGAATTGTGACTTTTGATGAGGGCTTTGACGTTTCCACCGCAGGCGCTCAGCTTTACGCTACGCGAATTTTCTAGAATCGGTGCGTTTGTCACATGAGGTCCACTAATTGGCGTAAAGGGATTATACGGATTTTTGTCCTGAAAGTAAATGCACTCTTATTGCAGTTGTTTGAGCTTTTTAACACGTTTAAGACATATAACAAGGACCTCAATGCTCATTTTAGTCCTATATTCAGAATTATCAGCGTTAAAACTTGGGCCGTTTTTCGAGACTAGTATCAGATAACGAGTACTTGATCGCACTACTGTCCACTACTTTTAACTTAAGATAAATTTAGAGTTTTGGATTATCCTGCAAGTCCTACACTGATCCACAAAATTAAGATGCAATCAAAACTGACGGGACTTTGTATTACTACACACTGTTCGTTGAGGTTTTTGTGTTTTTGTGGTTTTTCTTTTCTCTGGCCTTTAGCGTTGAGAATTTGGTAGGAGGCGTATTATTTTTTTGGCATGAAATTCATGAAAAATATTATAATTTATGGGAAAACTAGGTAACTGCTGCTGTCGTTGGAACAAAACAAGTTTATTTTCTTTCAATATTGCTTATTTTACCGGATTATTCCATACGTGAGGTGTTTTTATTAGCATAAAGAGATGACTGCTTTGCCTCAGCCGGTCCTGCAGAAAATAACCCGGTGGCAATCACCGCAGCACTTTGATGTCCTTACGTGCAGAAGGGTAATTTCAAGAAAAAAAGTGGGCTACCGTTGGGACTTCTAACACTTTTATAAGTACGTCTACTATGTAACTTAATTATTCTGGGGAAAAAAAACGTATAATCCCTTAAATTGGCTAGGAATTGCGTGCAAAAGAAGAATCAGGTATGCTATTCCCCAGAGCGTGACATACGTGGTTCTCTTAGGGACATGACGTCATCGATCCCAAGATATCGGCGTATCGACATTTGTGGCGCGGTTTGTAAATAGGTCTTTTACATTAGCGAACGGGACTAAGATCTTCGCCCCTTCGCTGTCAAAATGGTAGCGACTTAGGAGCTATAATTGTTATTTAGATAAGTTAGAGGGACCTTGAATCGGTCTTTCTTCAAAGCCATGTTTTATGTAAATCGGCTGGGTATAATATTGATATAGTCTTTAAACATTGCGAGTTATTATTGATTTGTATAGGGGCAAGGGATTCTGCGTCCAGATGACGTCACCAACCCTGAGTCAGATTCGGCCAAATCGCCGGATGACTCTACCTTCTTATAGGGCTTTTGTTGACCGTTGGTTTGTATTTGTAAGTTGGTTGCCCTCATTTTGTAGACTTTCCTAGTATATGTGGCATGTGCATAACTTTACTACCTTAGTATCTTTGCTGCATCTGCGAGCACGCACTGAGGCCTATACACATAGAGTTAGTAAATTATACACATTTTGCGATTTACAAACGCAAGAAAATATTGCAAACCTCACATAAAAAAAGACATTTCACAAACATTCACCACCTCTGAATTACCGATTATAAAGGGAAAATTGCCAACACAAATGTTAGTACAGCAGAAACCTTAGAAAATCAAGAACGTTTTGTATTAAACCCTCGCCCTACAACCCAACGTTTGTATTAACCCCTCGCCTGACAGGCCCCCCCCCCCCCCCCCCTGATGGTTTTTCTTGAATAACTTTTTACACATGCTGTGCTAATCTTACTGACATTTTCGGTAGCTGAGTTTACAGCAATTATACGTAGGCTGTAAAAATGTCTTTGAAA
Source organism: Chirona hameri (assembly GCA_036785665.1). Classification (NCBI taxonomy): domain Eukaryota; kingdom Metazoa; phylum Arthropoda; class Thecostraca; order Balanomorpha; family Balanidae; genus Chirona; species Chirona hameri. The sequence goes on from JAXIVJ010008583.1 coordinate 4,286, forward strand.
TTGGTTGAGAAATTGGAAATAATGACGTTTTGAGACGTCTGTGGTAAAAAAAGAGAAGAATATTTGAAAAATCGTAGAAAGAAATAGGTTTTAAAGCAAATTGCAAACGCAATTTACCAAAGATACAAATGGCATTTTCATTAAAATGGTAATCTCTGATTTTCAACCAAAAAAAAATTTGACCCCTAAAATTTTAGAAAACAGATTTTCTTTTGGAAAATCACTACAAAATCAAAATTCAAAGATATTAGAAAAACCGGAATATCAGTAAGAGAACTGAGTATGGACAATACTCATACCAAATTTCAAAGCAATATCTTCATTTTTGACTGAGTGATGGCTCCCTAAGTGTAAGAAACTGATGACGTCATTTTAAGAAATATTTTGGTTTGACTTTTTTTGACAGAGATACGAACAAATAATTATCTTTTCTGTATCTATGAGCCAAAACTGTCTAGGAACATGCTTTTTATTTATATTTATCAAGTTCCAATTTTGAGGTTTTCTGAAGAGCAAAATCGCTGTTCTGGACGTGGTAAATCCGAGGTCATTCACTGACCTGGAAGTCATCCGTTGACCTGAAACCCAAAAAATCGGCATACTGTTAGATTGCTCTCATGACAGCAACATGCTGTACTCACCGCATTGCTCTAAGTTCTTGGTTTGGAAGTTAACAGGGGGCTGTCAGGGCCCCCGTAGGGCGACGGTTGGGGGGGGGGGGGGCGTAGGCGAAGGTGTGAAAAAAAAGGCTCCCGTAGGGCAAGGGTTAAACTTGATGCTAATGATAAACAATATGATGTTAACAAATTTAATTTAACAAATATTACATTGTGGTTTTTTTTTTTTAATTCAATATAAAATTAGTTATAGGGAGAATAATCTTTTAAACCCGCGCACTGCAGGGGGTTGATTTCCGCCCCCCCACCCCCCCCCCCCCCCCCCTCAGGTTTTTCAAGATAGCGAAAAAACGGCGGCGCTGCGCGCCGCCGGCTTTTGGCACACCTGTTAGGACATCAATTGCGCACACTTTTAAAAAAATATCCTCGGGGTCATCTCAGGTCAGGTTACCAGACACAGGTCAAGTGACCCCACCTCCAAAAATGTTTGCAGTTGTGCCAAAGCCAGAGTTCGGTACCGATCAGTTTGAAACTAACAGGATGTCATGAGGGAATAAGTACTTACAATTCGTTTATCTCGGAATTTTTATATCGGTGACCTAAGGTCAGGTCAATTTCGTAACCCTGCCCATAACCCACGCACTGCAGGGCTTTGCGCCGAACACGAACTGCAGGGGGTTGATTTCCGCCCCCCCCTGAGAATCTCGAAAACTACGCTACGTAGCGAGAAGCGGAAAAAAACATTTGATAGCTTGATACATGTTCTATCGAAAGTATTTCAGTGTTCTTTTAGGTCAGGTCAAAATTGAGGTCACCAGAGGTCATCAAAGTGTCCTCAGATTTGATCTCAGGTCAATATTTGAGGCTCCAGAGGTCAAAAAGGAAAAAAATACCGTTTTTTTTTGCTAGATCGTTTTTTGCTATTAACTTTTTACTTAATAAAGATAACGTAAAACTGTTTACGCCATTGTGTTTATCTTGTCAAGGCACTTTTAATTATATACATGGTGACATTGTTAAGTTAACTTAACAATAACTAACAATTTGACCTCAGGTCAAGGTCAAGTGGTGACCCAAGTAAGGCATGTTGCATATGAGAAGACGTATATCGACGAGACAAACACATTGATGTCTATTTTACTTCTCTATCTTTAGTATGTCAGGAGTTATTGACAAAAAGGTGATGGTGACCTCGCATGACCTCAAATGACCCAACAGTGGTCACTGAACAAAAATTACACTTGGATCATCAAGAATATCCTATAATAACATGATCCAGAAGTAATTGGACTAATATCATGCATATCCTTGAAATAGGAAGCATTTGTATATTTCCCCATTGACTTATTATGGGAGGTTACGAAATGACCTGACCTTAAGTCACCGATATCAAAATTCTGAGATAACCGAATTGTAAGTACTTATGCTCTCATGACATCCTGTAAGTTTCAAACTGATCAGTGAAAAACTCTGGCTTTGGCACAACTGCAAACATTTTTGGAGGTGGGGTCACTTGACCTGGTCTGGTGACCTGACCTGAGATGACCTGAGGCTATTTTTTTCCTTCAAAATGTGCGCAATTGAAGTCCTAACAGGTGTGTTAAAACCCAGCGGCGCTGCGCGCCGCCGTTTTTTCGCTATCTTTGAAAAACCTGAGGGGGGGGGGGGGGCGGAAATCAACGCCCCCCCCCCCTGCAGTGCGCGGGATAATAAGTCAATGGGGAAATATACAAATGCTTCCTATTTCAAGGAGATGCATGATATTAGTCCAATTACTTCTGGATCATGTTAATATAGGAAATTCTTGATGATCCAAGTGTAAGTTTTGTTCAGTGACCCCTATTGGGTCATTTGAGGTCATGCGAGGTCACCATCACTTTTGTGTCAATAACTCCCGAGATAATGAAGATAGAGAAGTAAAACAGACAGCAACGTGTTTGTCTCGTCGAGACACGTCTTCCCATATGCAACACGCCCTACTTGGGTCCCCACTTGACCTTGACCTGAGGTCAAAATTTTAAGTTAACTTACCAAGGACACCATGTAAATCATTCGAAGCGCCTTGACAAGATAAACGCAATTTCGTAAACAGTGTTTCGTTATCTTTACTAGGTAAACAGTTAATAGCGAAAAGCAATTTAGAAGATTTTTTTTTAACATCTGGAGACACAAATGTTGACCTGAGATCAAACCTGAGACCTGAGACCTGAGAAGACACCTTACCGATTGACAATTTAACTGGCTGGCGTTTGATTTTTTCTGTGTGTTTCTAACTAGCATAGTTTCTGAGATATATAGGAATTTATGGAGCGATGTCCTAAAACAGGAAAAACTGGAATATTTGACCTTTGATGACCTCTGGGGACCTCAATTTTGACCTGACCTAAAACAATACTGGATACTTTCGATGGAACATGTATCAAGCTATCAAATGCCGTTTGCTGCTTCCCGCTACGTAGCGTAGTTTTCGAGATCTCAGGGGGGGGGGCGGAAATCAGCCCCCCTGCAGTTCGTGTTCGGCGCAAAGCCCCTGAGGTGCACGGGTTAATTAACATTTCATCGGAATGCAAACTCTGATCGTAAAAGTACATCTTGGTAAGCAATTAGAGTAAACAGAATTTGGCCATTCACCGGGTGGCGGAGCATAACAACAGAACTACTCTTAAAAGAAAGATCGTTGAATTTCTCGACCATTTTTTCACCTAACCTAGCCGATTTCTTACTTCGTAAAAGGTGAAGGTTCACTTACATTACACAAGACATCGTTGACCGCTGCAATTCTATCGCCATGCGGGTTCTCCGCGCGGAAGCGCCCCTCACAGCGCAATCGGTAAGGTGCACTGTGACTGAACTTCAAAGCTGGAGATCCCTGTTCGAATTTCTCGGGAAATAACTTGTTTTGGCAGCTATACCTATGCATAACTAAATCATTACTCTAACAACCTCGGCAACGTAACAACCTCACCAAGAAAATAACCTGAACAGTCAAACAATGTCAACTATCAATGCAGTTTCTGAAATTCAGAACCCCTGACCCACTGGAATTACAAGTTTGTAATTACAAACATTTCCTCACTTCCGTCAACCTGTGAGAAATAGAACATGTGCAATTGCAAACAGTTTTTATAAACAATACCTTTGTAAACTAGTTTGTAAATAGTAAATTGAGATTTACTGCCCTGGGGTTTTGTGAAATCCAAACTACAAACATGTGTAAAAATTATTTGTAATAACAAAGAAATTCTTTGTAATTACAAACCTTTTTGCTTTGTGAAATTGGCCTCTGGTGAGAAAGATTGGCTAACGAAGCCAGGCCCGCTGTTGGAAATAGTCTCTGCAGTGTCCACTCATTGTCCTCACTACACTGTCCTCTGACTTCTGAGTCAAATTAAAATGTGAAAAAGTGGCAATTGACAAATGGAATCATAAATTAAGAAAAGTCTGTGAATTTCACAATATTATGGGGTTATGCTTATTGGCCACTTCTAGTTTTCAACTTTGAAGGTACTTTTCTGGTTATCACTTCTACTTTACTGGCTTGTTAAAGGGACACTGCCTCTATCGGATGATAACGCAAAAACCGCCTTAAACAAGTCCTAAGGACTACTTATGATTTGAATCGTCATCAAAGGCTTACCCAAGCAGCGTAAATACCAAAAAACAATCATTTATTTCATTTGTCATAAGAATCTAAAAACTGTTTACGATTTCTACGCACCACTACATATATGGATTATGGAAGCGTTTGTTCCAGTTAACTGCATCTGACCAACCGTCAGCTGACGCTATTGCAACAATTGGATGAGACGGCAATGCACTTATACATTGTGGTTCCTGTTAACTACATGCAACGAATCTGGCGCATCTGGCGCACTGGAGTTGTTGTCACAAAAAAAAACTCGGTCGGAATCAAAATCCCTTCGGAAAAATCGAAATCCCTTCGGAATTAATCTTATCCCTTCGGAATTAATATTTTATTTTATCCAATTATTGGGTTTAAATCGGGCATAATAAGACATGAAATGTTTTCTGACATTACAAATTTCGATAGAATGCTTAATAAAAAAGTATCACGATTTACCATTGTTGCACAACGCTACAATTAATGTATTTTGGTGCGTAGTGGTGAGCGGCTCGTCAGCTGGAAAAAAAAAACGGAACTGTGAACGATGATATTGGGAGACTGGGCGCGAATTTCGAAAAACGGACTTCATAGTGTTAATCAGATGCGATTGGTCTTTAAATGTCAAATTTTACATTAAAGAGACAGTTACCCCGTTTACATGAGTCGATCGGCTGTTACCGTAAATTTACGGTATGCAAATTGACGCAAAAATGACTGTAACTCGACCCGTTTACATGAGTCAACCGCCGGTGTCTGCGTAAATGTACGGTAAATGACCCGACTCCAGCGCCCGTCAAAACAGGCCCAGTCTCCCCTCCCGTATCGTCAGTTTAGCCACCCGCTAATTACGGAACGAGGGCCTGGCTTTCCCCACGCCGACCGGCGGGACCTCCGCTGGCGCCCGTTCCGTAATTGTTTGTTGGCGCCGGCCGGCGGATGCTCCTCTCCATCGTTCGCCGCCGCCCGCATCCTTCGACATATAGTGTACAATTATTAGTTACAAAACATTTTGAGAACATAAATAAAAATATCCCGCATATTAATTTTAACAAGCTTTCCGATTTTAACTAAATTTCTGTAAAATATCTATAAACAAAATGAAAGAATAGTTCATACGTTTCGTTGTCAGTCGTCTAACGTAAATTTCTGATAGCGCTAGTGTAAATTTACGATAAGCCAGATCGTCAGTTTCTCCCCGCCAGGACCCGTTTACATGAGTAAAAATTACGTATGATTTGCTTATCGTCAGTTTCGCTCACTCATGTCACTGTCCCTTTAACCAAAAATGGCTATTTTTGTAGCACCAGCAGATAAACAGTAGACACGGATATATCTACCCTTGCTATTCATTGAATGCACTTAACAGCTTATTTTCTATACCATTTTAATTGAAAATGGGCACAAATATTGTTTTTGAAGAAAAAACGATCGGCCGGCTGGCGCCGGCTGCTCACATTTGGCCACAGCTGTGGGCGGCTGCGGCTGTGGTGCCACGGCTGTGAGACGGGAGGCCAAGGAAAAGAACAGCCGTGTTGAACTCTAGTGCAGGCCCTTTGAATCACGTGACAACCTATTCCGCTCAGTGATTGATCAAGATCACGTGATGACATAATTCAATATTTCGCCGATAGAGGCGTCTGTGGGTCCTCAAGACATCACATTTTCTCATATCTATTTCCAGACCGAGAATGTTATAAAAAATAGCTAAAAGTGTCCTCCCGAGATTTAAAAAAAGTTCAAATTTGCCAAATAAAACTACAAATGTCAACAAATTATATGTATAATCAAGCCAGGTCATGTGGGAAATCAACCTCACTTCACGTGACCTTGAGGTCATGGAATGACCTTCAGGTTCATGCTATGCATCATTGAATGCAGCTCGATGAGACAAATATATTGCCGTTGAGTTAAAGGGAGGTAATGACCTTTTTCCACAAAAATGGAGTTAGCACCTGAAATCGATAGACGAGACCAAAATATATTGTAAATTCATCACATTTTGCATATAACAATTCCTACCGCGAGATATTTCAATTCATAGTTGATAAGCGCTCCACGCTTATAATCAGCAAGCACTCGGTAACGAATTCAGTAAATTAGCCTCCCTACGCATTGTTATTTATCATGAAGTTATGCAATATGTTTCCTGCATTCTATCTTTTGCGAATATGTGCCAAACTTTTATGAACAATCAACAATCATTTTAAAAAAGTGCATTGAAATCGGCAGTTTAGGTTGGCCCCCCATGGCAACCTATTTAGTGTCGGCGATTTGTTTATAAGTGCCCATTCAACAACGTTGAACAGATTGACACAAAATGTTGCGCTTTCCAATAGTGTAGGGAAAATACCGGTCATAAATTTTCCCAAACTTCCAACTTTGAAATAGGGAATAATTGTATTTAATTCTTAAATTTAGATGCCATCATTTTAATGCCATAACGGTAGCCAAAGAAAGTGTTGCTAACGAAATCAAAAGGTGATTATCTCCCTTTAAGCTCTCTAGCACAATTGTGTGAAAGGTTATTACCAAAGACGTCCTGGTGACCATTATTTTTTTTTTATCTCCAAATACAAAAATATAAATAAAATATTTAGAGGAAAAACCTATCTCCAATTCTCTTACCATCGAAGGCATCACATTTTCGAAGTATCGAAGTTTCGAAGCATCGAAGTCAATTCTGGCAATAAAAAAAATCCGAATTTTAAATGGTAACATTATTTTTATTAAAAAAAATCACGTGATCTGACCTAAGATCACGTGATCTGACTAAGATCACATGTAAACATTCCCAAATTTTCGTATTTTCGAAAAATGATTTTATCATATTAATATATTGTTGCTGACGATTCGGATTATATATGGGTTTGTGTGACGCGCATGATTTAGATGGGAGATATTGCCAGGGGCCCGGGAACAGGGGGGGCAGCGGGGGCGCTTGCCCCCCCCCCCAACATCTGGACCGGGGGGCGGCGCCCCCCCTAATTTTGGTGAGCAGAAGTTTCCCTAAAAATGAGCGCTTTCAATTTTCTTCACAAAAGTTATATAAAATATGAAAGCCTCTTATATAAAATTATTATTTATTATTATATATTAATATTTTTATAAAAAAATATAAAATATGAAAGTCACTTTCACTTTTTTTCGTTTTCTTTAATAGCATGTTATACATATTATTATTATATAACTTTGCCTTTATAGCAGTATCGTATACCTTTATTTTCCTTCCTTTTCCTTTTTCCATTGTGTTCTATGAGATATAATGGAAAACTTTGGTAGCAGTACATTTGGTAGCAGATGTCTGCTTGGCGCGTCGTCGTTAAAATAACGCACTGACGGCGATAAACATCTGCTGCTTTTTGTTTATACGTTTATCCCACGTCAACGTTACGGATGTGGTCAAACTGGCGTGCGGCCCTCTAGCTGTCCCCTCTGTCTCTGCCGACGGGGCGGCAATTGCAAGCAAGAGTTATCGTAAATGTCGTAGGTTACCGTGATCCGGTGAAGCGGTCGGTGCAGCCCACACTCGCGGGCTTCTTCAAGAAAAACAAACGTCAGGCGTCAGGTACGAGCATTTTATCAGACGACAGGCGGGTTTACAAAGGCATACGGTTCATAGTAGGAAAGGGGGGGGTTGGTATGACCCCCACTTTTACATAATTTTTGCTTTCTATGGTAACCCGCGCCGTGTCGGGGGTGGGGCGTTTAGACGCCGCCCCCTAAGGTTTTTCGAAGATAGCGAAAAAACGGCGGCGCGCCGTTTTTGCCGTTTCAAAAACGGCGCACGGCGCACAGCGCCGCCGTTTCAGCCGCCTTTTTTGGCACACCTGCTCGGGCATCAATTACCCACATTGTGTGCAATTCTTGACCACAAGTCATCTCAGATCAGGTCACGTGACCACACCTCCAAATAAGTTTGCGGTCGTACCACAGCCACAGTTTTGGGCCGATCGGTTTCAAACTTACAAGATTTGATCAGGTCATAGATACATACAATTCGAATATCTAAGATGTTGTATATCGGTGAGCTAAGGTCGCCGGTCGGGTTAATTTCGTGACCTTCCATTATAAGTCAATGGTAAATATTAAAATGTTTCATTTTCCGAGGATACGCATGATATCAGTCCAATTCCTTCTGGATCATGTTATCATAGGTTATTACTGATGATCCAGGTTAAATTTGTGTTCAGTGACCCCTACAGGATCAGCCGAGGTCAGCAGAGGTCACCAACACTTTTTGTTTCAACAACTCTCGATAGAATGAAGATAAAGAAGTGAAATCGGCATCAATGTGTTTGTCTTGCCGAGACACGTCTCCCAATATGCAACATGGCCTACTTGGGTTGCCACTTGACCTTGACCTGAGGTCAAATTTCTAAGTTGACCTAAACTGGTCCAAATTAATGTGATTCGAAGCGCGTTGACGAGACGAACATGATGTCGTCAAAATCATTGCCGCATCTGTATTAGGTAAAAAGTTTTTTCCGAACGTTTTGCCAAAAAATAGCCCTTTTGAAATTTGACGACCTCTGGAGCCTAAATTATTGACCTGAGATAAAATGTAATGACACTTTATGATTTAATATTTCAACAGCTTTCGATTACTTCTTTCAGTTTGTTCCTAGCTATCATAGTTCCCGAGATATTTGGGGGTTTCTGGAGAAAAGTCCTAAAACTCTCTGGTGACATCAATATTGACCTGAACCAAAACATGTTAAAACAGTTTCAAAGTGGGTTTTGATGAGCTTTCGAACCGTGTCGGTTTTCTAATGAGGAAAATTTGAGAACGAAAAGGTGCACCAAGATGAGAAGTGAGATTGCGCAAAAAAAAATTTCGCCCCCCCCAACTTTAAAATCGTTCCCGGTCCCATGGATATTGCCCTCTGAACATTATAGTGTTGCATGACATAACAAAGTTGCCCAAGGCTGTAACACGAAAACCGTTTGACGGACGGTGCTGAAAATGGCATAATGTAAATCTACAGCCCAGATAACCCCAAAACGTAGTTTGGTCTAAATCTGAGATGTATGGTGTTATAGCTTGGTCGATCTGTCATGGGATGCCCCAATTGCCTGTTTTGCCCTAACGTAGATTCGCTATTGACCAGTTTAGGGATGACTAGCTCGGGAGTCCGGACGCTCAGCACGCATTCCGATGAAAACTTGACACTCCCGAGAAGTAGGCAGCCCACGATTTCACCAGCACACCGGAACTTCGAACGTAAACTCCGTAAACTGTGCGTAAACTAAACCAAACCACGGAACCAAACAACCCTGGAAGCAAACCGTCCCCCAAAACAAAACGGAATCGCTTTTTTTTCTCTTTTTTTTCCCGGAACGGCCTATAGCCATTTTCCGGGGAGGGGCAATGACCTCTGGCAATTTGCCAGGCAAAAAACTACGTTAACCGGTTTATGTGACCCGGAGCAAACTAGGGACTAAGGCAGCTATTTTACGTTACTAATTACGTTAACCGGTTTATTTGTACCCGGAAAAATTATTTGTTCAAAGTAAATATAATATCTAACATTACGTTAAGTATTTCGTTCAAGGTCAAATATAATATCTAGCATTACGTTAAGTATTTCGTTCAAGGTCAAAAATAAGTAAAACACGAGACACACATACATACATATTTTTATTACATACACACCCAGAGCTGGTGACAGGCCCTAGGTCGGTCTGGTCATTGGACCACCTGTCTGGGCCTGGGAATAATACTTGTACAGTGTCAGAGTTGATGGAGCCGTGGGGGTGCTGTCATTGCAACAACGGGAGACTGTTGCCAGTCTCCCTGGCTCCGGCGCCTCGGCGAGACCTGGTTGTGGGGTGTGTTTAGCTGGGCGAAAAGTCCTGAATAATAAAAAACCCAGCGTCTATAGCAAAGGGGAAAAAACCTGCGCGGTGGGTCAAAAATGCGCAGGGTCAAAAACCCCTGTTATATTTGTTTAGCTAAACGTGTTTGGTAGAGATAATCTAAGAGGGGACCTATCAATTCAGGATAACTATCACCAACAGAGTATAACAGTTTGACGGGGTGGATACTGCACCGCAGCGCAGCGGACACCGCACCGCAGCGCAGTGGAGTGAGCACCGCACCGCAGCGCAGCGGCCACCGCACCGCAGCGCAGCATCGGCATCTGTGATCAGGGACAAGAAGAGAAGTAAACATAAGAAGTCAATTCGAAGTAGAAAAGCACATCATAAACAAACCTAATGTAAATCGCCACCCTGCCCATGCATGTCAGTATTGTACAAGTGTATGTTTATCACTGTTCACCATATTGTAAAAGAGACCAAAAAAAAACATGAAAAAAAGAGAAAAAGAAAGAGAGAGAGAGAGAGAGAGAGAGAGAGGAGAGAGAGAGAGAGAGAGAGAGAGAGAGAGAGAGAGAGAGAGAGAGAGAGAGAAAAAAAATCATCTAACGGTCCAAACTCACCTCACTAAATAATATGTAAACTACTGTCCACCATTATGTCAATATTGTATTTGTATTTGTAACTGTATTTGTATTTGTAATTGTATCCGTACCACCACTGTCCTACCAACTCATCAACCGTCAACCAAATCACCACCGAAAAAAACAAAACAAAAAGAAATCATGAAGAAGAAAAATGGCAGCGAAGGGCGCCTCTGGCGCCCTCCGACCACAGGGCCGATATCGCCGTAAGGCGGCAGGCCAAGCAGAAAAATACTCAGCAACTCAGCGGGTGTTCATCAATCCGCCGCCAACGCAAAACCGCTCATCTACCATCGGCGTCCCATCGCAGAAATCCCCCGCCAAATCAGCCACGTCACGAACAGCCACGCCCAGAAACCCTCGCCGCGCGGCCAAGATCCAGCAGGGGGCCCCCGCAACAAGACACCGGCAGCCAACGCGCAACCCCACGTCGGCAGCAGCATGATTTAACATACTGCACCGCAGCGCAGCGGACACCACACCGCAGCGCAGTGGAGTGAGCACCGCACCGCAGCGCAGCGGCCACCGCACCGCAGCGCAGCATCGGCATCTGTTATCAGGGGTGGGTGTTCAACCCAACCAAGTTAGTAGGACTGAAAGATGATAGAAAAATAAAAACGTTATCAACAAGATTATCGAGAAGAAAGAAGAAGAAAAAGAAGAAAGAAAGAAAGAAAAACAAATAAAACAAATACAAATAATACTACAGAAGAAAACAAGCTACACATAAACAAACTACCTAACACACTCCACACATAACGAACAAAAACATGAAGAAACAGAATAACATACATATAATATCAACAAGAAAATCGAATACCTGCAGAAGAAACAAGATCAAACAGAACTACATACTTACAATATTAACAAGAAGAGAAGAAACATAAGAAGTCAATTCTAAGTAGAAAAGCACATCATAAACAAACCCAATGTAAATCACCACCCTGCCCATACATGTCACCATTGTAGAAGTGTATGTCCATCACTGTTCACCATATTGTAAAAGAAACCAAAAAAAAACATGAAAAAAAGAGAGAAAAAGAAAGAGAGAAAGAGAAAGAGAGAGAGAGAGAAAAAATATCTAACGGTCCAAACTCACCTCACTAAATAATATGTAAATTACTGTCCACCATTATGTCACTATTGTATTTGTGTTGGTAATTGTATTTGTATTTGTAATTGTATCCGTACCACCACTGTCCCACCAACTCACCAACCATCAACCAGATCACCACCAGCAAAAAGAAAACATGAAGAAGAAAAAAGGCAGCGAAGGGCGCCTCTGGCGCCCTTCGACCACAGGGCCGATATCGCCGTAAGGCGGCAGGCCAAGCAAGGCAAGTACTATGCACTATGCGGGTGTTCAACTACTCGGATTTGGCAAGAGCGGAGTAGAGGGGAGAGGAGGGTTGGGAGGAGCATTACGTTAAGAAATGAACAACGAATTCCAATGGAACCTTTCGTTGCGCGACTGATTTGGCAGGGAATCATGCCACCGCCAACGCAAAACCGCACATCTACCATCGGCGTCCCATCGCAGAAATCCCCCGCCAAATCAGCCAAGCAACGAATTTCGCCGCGCGGCCGAGATCCAGCAGGGGGCCCCCGCAACAAGACACCGGCAGCCAACACGCAACTCCCACGTCAGCAGCAACATGATTTAACAGTTATTCAGAAAGTTATTTTTGACTGGTTTGGCAGGGAATCATGCCGCCGCCAACGCAAAACCGCACATCTACCATCGGCGTCCCATCGCAGAAATCCCCCGCCAAATCAGCCAAGCAACGAATTTCGCCGCGCGGCCGAGATCCAGCAGGGGGCCCCCGCAACAAGACACCGGCAGCCAACACGCAACTCCCACGTCAGCAGCAGCATGATTTAACAGTTAGTCAGAAAGTTATTTTTGACTGGTTTGGCAGGGAATCATGCCGCCGCCAACGCAAAACCGCACATCTACCATCGGCGTCCCATCGCAGAAATCCCCCGCCAAATCAGCCACGCAACGAATTTCGCCGTGCGGCCGAAATCCAGCAGGGGGCCCCCGCAACAAGACACCGGCAGCCAACACGCAACCCCGCGTCGGCAGCAACATGTTTTAACATACTGCGCCGCAGCGCAGCGGACACCGCACCGCAGCGCAGTGGAGTGGGCACCGCACCGCACCGCAGCGCAGCGGCCACCGCGCCGCAGCGCAGCGTCGGAATCTGGTAACAAAATGCGAATACTGCACCGCAGCGCATTGGCGGGGTGGATACTGCACCGCAGCACAGTGGAGACTGCACCGCAGCGCAGCGGCCACCGCGCCGCAGCGCAGCATCGGCATCTGTGATCAGGGGCGGGTGTACAATTAGAAGGCTCTGGGAAGAGCGGAGTAAAGGGGGGAGGAGGTTGGGAGGAGCGTTACGTTAAGAAGTGAACAACAAATTCCAATGGAACCTTTCGTTACGCGACTGGTTTGGCAGGGAATCATGCCGCCGCCAACGCAAAACCGCACATCTACCATCGGCGTCCCATCGCAGAAATCCCCCGCCAAATCAGCCACGCAACGAATAGAACCCTTCGCCGCGCGGCCGAGATCCAGCAGGGGGCCCCCGCAACAAGACACCGGCAGCCAACACGCAACTCCCACGTCAGCAGCAACATGATTTAACAGTTAGTCAGAAAGTTATTTCTGACTGGTTTGGCAGGGAATCATGCCGCCGCCAACGCAAAACCGCACATCAACCATCAGCGTCCCATCGCAGAAATCCCCCGCCAAATCAGCCACGCAACGAATAGAACCATTCGCCGCGCGGTCGAGATCCAGCAAGGGGCCCCCGCAACAAGACACCGGCAGTCAACACGCAACTCCCACGTCAGCAGCAGCACGATTTAACAGTTAGTCAGAAATAACTTTTTAATATAATTAATATAATAATTTTTTCTGGTTGAACCGTCTCAAATTGCGGCGGTAGCGGTTACATTCAGAGGAGCTGGGGCGGGAGGGGCTCTCCTGTCTCATAGGGCGAGGGAGCTGGGAAGGAGGGTGGGGGGAGGGGAGGGATGGCGGGGAGAGGGTCGGACTCTCTTCAGGGAGACGGGGAGGGGGAGGGGGGAGCGGGCGGGCGGGGAGCTGGGGCGGGCGGGCGGGGAGCTGGGGCGGGAGGGCGGGGACTGGGCGGGGTTGCGGGCGACTTTCCGGGAGACGGCTCTCATGAGAGAGTCGTCCGAGGAGGGGAGGTCCTCCGAGAATCGGCTCTCCGCTGGTGCTGAGGAGGCCGGGGAGGCGGGGCCTGAGTCGGTGTTCGACTCGGCTGGTTGGGCTGGGGAGCGCGGTGCCGGTGGATCAGCGGCAACGGCGCCTTCGAGGTCCGACAGAGATGCCTCGGGGAGCTGGGGTGGTGGTCGGGGGGTCTGTCGGTTGGGGGGTCTGGCGGGAGGCCGGTGGGGTGGGGGGGGGGAGGTTCCGGGAGGTGGGAGGGGCGGCCAAGCGCCGGGGGCGAGACCTGGGCTGAGAGAGGTGGAGGGCGGGGCGTCCGGTGGGCGCCGACTGTCGCCGCGCTTCAAGTGCTCCGTCTCGCGAGCGAGGCCCCAGGCCAAACACCGGCGGTCCCAGGCCGGGTGGGCCTGGTCGCACGTGGCGCAGCGTGCTGCGCGCGTGCACCCTTCGGTGCCGTGCTCGCCAGCGCACCGACCACAGGTGGCAGTGCGCACCCGGCAGGTCTACTTGAGGTGGCCGTAGTGCCAGCACTGCTGACACTGCCGGGGGGGGGGGGGGAGATCCACTCCCTGACGGGGGCAGCCACGTACCCACAGTGGATGTGGGTCGGCAGCCTCGGAAGCGGAGCCGAATCAGCGGGTTGGGCTGATCGGGTCGCCGCTTCGATGGCGACAGGCGAGTCACCTCGCACACCCCTTGGTGTGCGAGTTCCCGGAGGAGGTCGTCCTCCGAGAGCTCGGCCACGTCTGGGCACCATGCCAGACCCTCCACGGAGTTGAGGTGCGCCGGGGCCTCCACGGCGACCTTCACTCCGATGAAGGTGGTCCGTCCCATGACACTGGCGTTCTGTTGGGACGTCAGTGTCTCGATCAGGAGTGCTCCTGACCGAATGGGCTTTGCGCTGGCTACGTCGCCACAGATGGCGACCAGCCAGCGCCGGACCTGGAACGGGTTGACATTCCTAAATGGAATGCCATCCGCTCGCCACATAAGGAGGCAAGCGGGCTCGTCCGGGGGGTGGGGTCGGGGGGGAGCCGTGCTCCGGGTCGGACCCTGGGAGGCCCCTGAGGGGAGCGGGGAGTGGATCCGACCGGGGAGGTGCGATGTCGCGCACCGGGGGGGGGGACCCCAGAGGGGGGGTCGGGCGGGTCGGGGGGACGGAGGGGTGGGGGGGGGGGGGGGGGGGTCGCCATGACCGGAGGAGGGAGGGGAAAGTTAAAACAGGAACCTAAGTTTTACGTTAATTTGCCACACACGGCAGAGCGTGTTGGCAACTGCAACTGCAAGTTAACTCAAAGACTGGAGGGGAACTACACCGTGGAGGAGGCCTATTGCCAATCTAATGATTCTACCTACTTAAAAATATCTAAGAGGCTACCTATCTAAGGGTCTAACGACCCTGCCACATGCACGTGGACAGGGTCCCGCACCCGGAAGCGGTGGAGGCTGGAGAAGGCTGGCTAGAAGGCGTCCGTGGTCCGATGTCGATGAAAGGATGAACGGAATCGCGCGGCGCGCTCAAGGTCGTACAAATTGCAGGTAGGACTATCCCAGTGCGCATCCTTTTGCGCAGATTGGTGAGTGACGCAAAATGCAGGTGACATTGAGATGTCAACTAAAGCGCACCATACAGCTTCGGCGTGTGCGACGAAAAAAGCAGTATTCTCCAAAAATCGCCTATGTGTTTCACTGTACTGTAATTTCACAAAAATCCCGATGGAGCTGCGGGGTATCGATCCCCGTACCTCTCACATGCTAAGCGAGCGCTCTACCACTTGAGCTACAGCCCCGGATGGAGACTCCCACAGCTGCGTTATGGGCGAAGGCCAGGACCCGCCTTTCACTTGGTGATGGTCAGGGTATTTATGTTTGTAAGCCGTACATCCCCCGGTCGTCCCCCACTCTCACCTTGAACTTAGTTGCAAAGCGTTTCCGTGGTGTAGTGGTTATCACATCCGCCTAACACGCGGAAGGTCCACGGTTCGATCCCGGGCGGAAACAATTTTATATAATGCCTTCCTTCCTTTGTGGTTTAGTTCCAAAACAGCTATCGAGTTTAAAGGGAAATAATAATCATTTGATTTATGTATCTGCATTATTTTATTACACATGAAATTGATCGCATGTCAATTTAAAAATGAAATAACCACTTTTTCTATTTCGAAAATTACATTTTGGGACATTAAAAATATGTACTCACATATGGTGACGAACAGTATGATCCATCACTATCCCCGGTTTGAATGTTGATATGTAAAGAAGTCATAGGGCCAGAAATGAAGTAAGTGCGCCAAAAAGGGTGACAACGTCCCTGATTGGTCAATGAAGCAAATCGCCGACACTTAATAGGTCGCCGTTGGGTGCTAAGTGAACTTCCGATTTCATTGCTATTTTTTTCATTGTTTCATGATGATTAAAACAATGCTTCTTTGTAATGATAAGTGTTATTTACAGCCAGAGACAAAACAAAACAAAACTCCTAATGTTTCAAATACATTAACCAATTTTCACAAATTGAGGGTCGCAACCACTAACTAGGCCGTCGTTGGGTGCATAAGTTAACTGCTAATTTTGTTGCCTTTTTATTCAATGTTTGCTGATTTTTAAGGGCAGTAGGGCACATAATCACGATAAACAGAGTGGAAGGCATATTTCCATACCATTTCGTCAAAATGCAATACCGGATTTTGGTAAACACCGAAATTCGTTACCAAGTACTTGAGAGTACCGGTCGCTAAAAGTGTGGAACGTTATCAACTTTAATTTGAAATATCTTTCGGTAGGAATGTTTATACGCAAAATGCAATTAGCTTACAATATATTTTGGTCTCGTCTGTCGATTTCAAGTGATAACTCAATTTTTGTGGGAAAATGTTATAATTTGCCTTTAAGGCGTCTATGGTCTCTGGTCTCTCAGCGGTGGTAAAGGATCGCGGTCTGCTAGGCTTTCAGATAACCTGAAGAGAAAGAAAAAAATGTTTTTCCGCCATACTTGTGGGCCAAGCGGGACAACCTAAATAGACCGACTTCGCTGTCTGCTTACCACTGATGCATGAGTGCGTAATGCAACTTTTTTCTTTCTTTGACCCTCTAACAAAAAGGTTAGTAAACGCGGATTTGTATTTTCGTTGCTGATTATTTCTTACTGCCATTACTCCCACTAATATCTTTTTATCAGCCAATGTTTACAAATGACGTCACCATTTGGCATTTGGTGTCGTCATTTAACACTTACTGCTGACGCTCGTTGAACTCATTTTGGCTTTATAACATGTGTAGCCGTTGTTCTAAATAGTGAGGCGTGTAATTACATGCGAATTCGAACTACATAGATCTTCCCACTTAGGGTTTAAGTACTGCCGGGTGCATGGTGCATTGGTGCATGGACCTCGGAAAGCCTTGGTGCTTCGTTCATTCTAAAAGCATAAATAAACCAGTAAGGCGCATTTTTGGGCGATGACCGAGCGGGCGTGCACTGGTAAAGCTAAAACAAGTTTGAAATATGAAACAGTACGGGAGCACACGTGGTAGTAACACATAGTCCTTTTAGTCCTTTTAGTCCACCATACAAATTCTAGGCCTCCATGCATGCCAACATAACAATTAAGTTTTATTACATTGTACATGATCTCCTTTCTCGAATCCGCCAAAAGGGAGTACGTCCCGAGCGCTGCATGCTTCAGCGTATAAAAAACGAATGCTTCAGATAAATATAAGGCCCTATAACAACAAGAATGATATATAATGATAAATCAAGCATGATCATGCATGATGCATAAATCAAGCATAAATCAAGCATATGATATATAATGATAAATCAAGCATTGAATGATAAATCAAGCAATTTTTGTTATCAAGAATGATTTTTTTGCATGCTAAGTACCGTGGATTTTTGTTCATTTCGACGTCTGCGGGTGCAACGCGCTGTGGTACCAGCCCATATTTATCATATACATTATACATTATATCATCCAGTCCCTGAAGCCCAAACTAGCCCGGAGCCGGACCCCAACTGGCTGATGAACTGCAACGCGGCAGTTATGACCTGATGGCACTCAACGAGACCTGGCTCCGACCGTCAACACCGAGCCGCCTCCTGATTCTGCCCGGCTATCGCCTCTTCCGTGCCGACCGACCAGACGGGCGCGGCTACGGCGGGGTCGCACTGGCTGCCCGGGACAACATCGGCGCCTCCTCCCTCAAGGTCACCACGGAGCCGAACCCCAACAGCAGGCTCGAAACCTTGTGGGTGTTAGTGAAGCCTGATCGCCGACGCAAGTTTGTCCTCGGCGCAGTTTATCGCCCTCCGAGACGCAACGCTGCTGATCTTTAAGGCCGAATTCTCTTACCTGGAAGCACAGTATCAGCGAGTGTGCATTGATTACCCTATGACGAAGATTTTAGTACGCGGCGACCTGAACTGTGATTTTCTTAAGCCCTTCATCGATCCAAGCAAACGGACATTGTGTAGTTTTTTATCCGTCTTCTCGCTATCTCAGTTTGTCAAATCACAAACCTACGCCTCCGGCTCATTACTAGATGTTGCATATCTAACTGTCGTAATCTTGTCAAGCGATGCCCCACTGCTTTTTGTCCTTTTAGCCCGCATATGTTTGTTCATGCTCATATAGACGTGCCCCGCCCACCCCAACCGCGGCGAACTGTTCATGCGCATTGTCTGCGCCGTGTTTCCATCATTGACTTCCATTACGTCTTAGTATGTGCTGACTGGACTGTGGTGCTAGATTCGCACACGGTCACACTTAAATGGGACCGTTTCATCGATACATTTGTACCCATAGTTGACTCACATGCCCCCGTGCGGACTATGCGGATAAAAAACGTGCGTGCCCCTGTGATCAGTGATCATACCAGAACCATCATGTCTCGTCGCCGCGCGGCGCTCGCCTCACTTGGCCACAATTCGGCCGAGTATAAGCAGCTCAACCGTGCCGCACGGTCTGTGATTAGGCGTGACACCTGTGATGACATTCGGCGGCGTATTCACGAGGAGGGACGTAGTGCGATGTGGAAGATTATACGACCGGCCGTTGGGAGCGGGAGGGCCGATCGCAAACTGCCTGCCGCTGAGCCTGACCAGCTGAACCGTTTTTTTTGTTGTCAACGTAGGCCTACGCGTAGCCAGTGAGGTGCGGGACTTGGGAGAGACCCCGGACCTGCCCTGCAGACTGCCGCGTGTTGGTGCCTGCGCGCTCACGCTGTCGCCCCTGACGCTGTCTGAGCTGCGGGCGGTAGTACTTGGTATGAGTGAGTCAGCCGCCCGCGGTGAGGACGGCGTCTGTATCCGCATGGTCCGCATGTCTTTTGACGCGATTGGCACGGTGCTCCTGCATTTGGTCAATTCCAGCATCTCTCTCGAATGTTCCTCAATCCTGGAAACACTACCTTGTTTACCCAATCCATAAAGCCGGTGATCTTTCTAATCCATCCAACTTTTGGCCAATTTCTATAGTTCCAGTCATCTCCAAAATTGTAGAGCGGGCCGTCCATCAACAGCTCTACAATTACCTTTCCCAAAACCCCCTCCTTTCCTCAACTCAGCACGGTTTTCGTCCTCGTCACCCGACGGAAATATGATAGCCATATCCGATCATATCCTTTCCGCTAACTACCGTGGAGAGCTGCCCTCCTCTGCCTGCTGGATTTGACAAGTGTTTTGATGTGATAGAACACGCTAAATTATTGACAAAATTGCACCTTTACGGAATTGATATTACTTGGTTTTCTGCTTATCTTCGGAATCACACTCAGAGCGTGAGCTTCACTGACGCTCTGGGCAACACAAAAATTTCAGCTTCGCTTCCCAACAGCATCGGGGTTTTACAGGGTTCTTCCCTCGGCCCTCTACTCTACTGCGTCTTCGCCAACGACCTCAGCCTGTTCGCCGAGGACGCAGTAGTACACTGAGAGAAAAAGTTACTAGGGGTGGTTAGTTTTGGGCTAGTGTCAAAAATTGCGAGGCCTTTACTAGCCACCGCTAGTAAAACGTACTAAGGGTATTACCACCAGTTTCACTAGGGACCTGGTAAAATTTACCAGCCCGAAAACCATGAGCTAGTCAAAGCCCGGTTACGACGGGGGTAGTCACGCTTACTAGCCCGGTTACAACGGGGTAGTCACGCTTACTACCGCAAATACCAGGGTTCAGCGACGGTTGTTAACCCTGGTACTAGGGGTATGGTAAGTGGTGCTACCTCTCTTACCAGGGGAATTCCCTTGCTTACCAGCCCACTTACCACATATCCATCCGTTACTGCAGCTTTTTCGTTGACTATTTTGCGTCCGAATATTTCAACAACAGGCAATTTTTCCGGAACGAGATTTATTCGTACAGTAAACCGAGTTGAAACATCTGACATGGCAGTTAGTACAGCAAACACGCGGCTGATCGCCTGCTCGGGAACGCCCCCGAGCATGCGATCACCGTGTTTTGCCCTCGAGGGCTAAAACACAGTTTCAGAACCTTTGGGGGCCACGACCAATTGGCACCCTGGATCTAACCTTGGGCTGCTATATTGCAACAAGATTAATTCTATAAAAATATGCATGAAATAGTTTTCACATGCATAACAAAATCACATGGGAGCAAACAAAACTCTACCCCAAATGTCCTGGGAAGTTTGTTGACATTGTTCAAGAATAATTGAAAGTTCGGAGATGATACATATGCCTGCATACGTATCTAACTAGAAAATGATACCATGGAAACTGTTCATAATGCAGTTAATACACTACCAACAAAGAGCAACAAGCATAAAGTACAACTTAACATGTGATCACTCACCTCCAACACACGTAGCCCGCACTCACGGTGGAACACTTCCGCACTCACGTCACGCAGTCTCTGCAGTTGCGAATCGATATGGCTGCCACTACTAACAAAGAGCAACAAGCATTAAGTACAATGCAGAGAAACTTAACACTTCACCCCTCCAACACACGTACCGACGCAACACGCACTTACGCCAACGCAGTTTGATGCACGTGAACGCTGCATGCACAGAAACTGCAGTTTCTGCTTGCGAATAAGCACTCTAGTAGGCAGCTTGTCGCGCGTGTGCCGAATGCAGGGGGTAGTTCAAGGTCTGGTTCAAGGGCGAGCCCCTGGTAGGCACTCTAATAGGAAGATCATACTAGGGTCTCTACCATGGGTGAGACCCTGGTACTGAATACTACCATTAGCACCAGGCCTGGAAGGGTGGTGGTAGAAGGACTTTACTAGGGGGGGGGGGGGGCTGGTAAGACCCATAGTGTCTTTTTCTCTCAGTGTAGTACAGTATGCCGATGATACACAAATTGTAATCAGTGGCAAGAAGTCAGAGCTCAATAACGTAGTGAGTAGGATGGATCGTGCGCTTGCTTCTCTAGACATCTGGTTTCGTGGAAACGGTTTAAAAGTCAACACTGAGAAGACTCAACTGATGCTGTTGGGAAGCGCTCAAAATCTGCGCCATGCTCCGAACGTCACGGTAAAATTTCGCGATCACATTCTCGTACCTATTTCGGAAACTAAGAATATCGGCATCACCTTCGATCGCACTTTGAACTGGTACGCCCATGTAACCTCCGTCACTAGACGCTGTTTTGGCATTATCGGTGGTCTATCACATCTTAGGAGCCGCCTGCCATCGTCCGTCATCTCCGTGCTGGTCAACGCTCTGGTTCTCCCGCAGGACCGATACTGCATCACCATATATGGTAACGGTTCACGGAAGAACCTGTCTCGAATTCAACAAATTATTAACTATGGGGCAAAAGTGATTTTCGGCCGCAAAAAGTTTGATCATGTATCGGACCTGCTTGAGAAGCTGGGTTGGCTCGGCGCGGAGAACCTGGTCTTGCACCGCACTTTGTGTCTGACACACTAAGTGCGCCGTCTCGGCGAGCCTGAGGAGCTGGCCGCGGGTCTCGCCACCGTGGCTGAGATGCGCGAGGTGCGGGAAGTGTCGGGCAGGACCACTCGCCAGGACCGCGACCTGTTTGTGCCCTGGTCGCGCACTGAGATGGGGAAGAGACGATCCAGCTGTCGAGGTCCGACACTCTACAACTCGTTGCCCCCAGAACTGCTGGAGCTTCCCGTGCCGCTGTTTTCTCGCCGCCTAAGGCGACACATGACTGCTCAGTCTGCCGCGCCCGACTGACTCCATTTTTTTTTTACCCGGACCGGCCTATAGCCATTTCCCGGGTTTGGGGAAATTACTTCTGGCAATTTGCCAGGCAAAGAGTTACGTTAATCGGTTTATGTGAACCCGAGCAAGCAAGGGAATAGGGTAGCTATTTTACGTTAAGTGAACTGTTCAAAGTAAATCTAAAGTCTATCTTACGTTAAGTATTTCGTTCAAAGTCAAAGTTAAAATAAAACACGAGACACATACATACACAATATATTCCATACACACACAGACACACTAGAAACGATTCTAAATAAAAGTACAAATGAAAGAATAAGCACAAAATTAACTAATTAGGCGGGGCGGGTGACAGGCCCAGGTCGATCTGGTCAGTGGTTGTGTGGGTGCTCGGAGTGTGCTCAACATAACTTCTACCGCGGCCGGTCCCGCGGGGGTGCAATTCTCTGCCGTCTAATGGTTTTGAATATACACTCCCGGGAACCGTGTGCAGCGAGTTATGTCGTCGTGCCTTGGAGCACACTCCAGATCGGATCTGGTGTGCCAAATCGGATCTAGTGTGGTAGTGTAGGTGCTCTCGGATCTAGTGAGTGTGCTATAACTGCCGCGACACGGTCCTCAAGCGTGTGCAGCGAGTTATGTTGCAAGATCTGGCCCCTATCTCAGGTATTAAGAGCACACTCAGGATGTGTGTGTGTGATAGTGTTATTGTAGGTCAGTGCTATGCCGTGAGCGAGAGCCTAATCGCACTACCGGCCCTTGCACTGACCAAGGACCAAGCAATGAAGGTGTGGGGGTGTGATAGCAAGTGTTAGGTGATGCCTGTCGACCAGAAGCTCCCTGGGCCTGGGAATATTATAATAAAAATATAAAATAAAAGATAGTATATAGTAGAATAAGTAGAATTGTGTAATGACCTATTGTGTGGTGTATTCCGCCGGGAAAAGTCCTAATTAATTAAAAACCCGGAGCCTAGCCAAGGGGAAAACCTGTGCGTTTTGCCAAATTGCACAGTAAAATCCCATGTTATTACGTTATATAAATAGTTATAATCGTGTTGTATGAAGAAAATCATAAAGAAGTGTGATTAACTCGGGATGGGAGTCATGAAGTAAAAAAGTTTGCGAATACTGCACCGCAGTGCATGGGACGGGGTGGATACTGCACCGCAGCGCAGCGGACACCGCACCGCAGCGCAGTGGAGTGGGCACTGCACCGCAGCGCAGCGGCCACCGCGCCGCATCGGCATCTGTGATCAGGGGCGGGTGTACAATTACTCGGCTCTGGCAAGAGCGGAGTAAAGGGGGGAGGAGGGTTGGGAGGAGCGTTACGTTAATAAATGAACAACGAATTCCAATGGAACCTTTCGTTGCGCGACTGATTTGGCAGGGAATCATGCCGCGCCAACGCAAAACCGCACATCAACCATCTGCGTCCCATCGCAGAAATCCCCCGCCAAATCAGCCACGCAACGAATAGAACCCTTCGCCGCGCGGCCGATCCAGCAGGGGACCCCCGCAACAAGACACCGGCAGCCAACACGCAACCCCCACGTCAGCAGCAACATGATTTAACAGTTAGTCAAAAATAACTTAATGAAGTATTTTATTGGAGGTGTTTTATTGTTTCCTGTTTGTGAACCGTCTCAAATTGCGGCGGTAGCGGTTACGCTCAGAGGAGCTGGGGGGGGGGGGGGGGACTCTCCTGTCTTTTGGACCTTGAAGGCAAGGCAGGGCGAGGGAGCCGGGAAGGGGGGTGGGGGGAGGGGAGGGATGGCGGGGAGAGGGTGAGGGACCAACTGTCTTCAGAGAGGGGAGGAGGGTGGGAGTTTGGGACTTGGCGGTGGGGGGAGGGGAGGGATGGCGGGGAGAGGGTGAGGTCCCGACTGTCTTCAGAGAGGGGAGGAGAGTGGGAGTTTGGGACTTGGCGGGTGACGGCTCTGATTAGAGAGGCGTCAGAGTCCTCCTCAGAGGACTCGACCGGGGACTCCGCCAGAGATTCGGCGGGGGTGGGAGTGGGTGCCGCTGGGGCACTGCCAGAGTCCAGAAGGGACTCGGCTGAGATGGGGTGGGACTCGGCTAGCTCTGCCGTCGGTGGGGGTGCACACTGCCGCTGTGTCGGGGCAGGCGGTGGCACCGGTGGGGTGGACCCACTTAAGGTCCGACGGGGGGACATGGGTGGGGTTCGGTGGGATGGGGGCAGCAGGGGCCAGACGCTGGGGGGCCAGACGCTGGGGGGCCAGCGCTGGGATGGGAGGTGGGGTGAGGGGGGGGCGCCTTGCGGGCCCGGGTCTTTTCGGCGGCTTCCGCTCGGGCAGGGCAGTCGCGGGACCATGCGGGGTGGGAACCCCGCACGACACGCAGCCAGTGGCTGCGGTGTCGCCACCGACACATTGAGATGTGTCGTGCGTCTCGGCGCACTTCCCGCAGATGGAATGGCGGGCGTGGCACTGACGCTGGTGGTGGCCGAACCGCCAGCAGGCATGACACTGCAGTGGCCCTTGGGTCCACTCCTTGACTGCGACTACTATGTAGCCGCAGTAGAGGCGTTCCGGGAGCTGTAAGCCCCGGAAACGCAGCCGGACCATGGGGTTGGGGCCTGGTCGCTTAGACCGCATCCGGACCACTTCTGTCACCCCCCTGAGTCACGAGCTCTTGGAGGAGCACGGACTCAGTCAGATTACTGACTTCGGGGCACAGGATGAATCCCTGACAGGAATTCATATGGTCGGGGGCCGTCACCTCACAAGCCTTGTCCATGAAAGACGGGATGGCTAGGAGGGTGGCCGTCTGCTGGCCAGACAGGGTCTGAACCAGCAGAGCGCCGGAACGGATGGAGCGCGCGCTGGCCACCTCTCCGCAGAGGGCGACCAGTTGGCGGTGCACCTCGAACGGGTTGGAGTGCCTCATGTGCACTCCGTCCTTCCTCTGAATGAGGAGGAGAGCAGGCCCGTCGGGTGGGGAGGTGTTGGGGGGGAGCCAAGCACCGGGTCGGTCCGGGCGAGGCTCCTGAGGGAAGCCGGGGGGTCCAGGGGGACCGTCCGGGGGGGGGGGGGGCTCGGGGCCGCGCGCCGGGACGGGAGGGGAGAGACTCCTGAAGGGGGTCGGGGGGACGAAGGGGGGGGGGGTCGCCATGACCGGAGGAGGGAGGGGAAAGATAAAACAAGAACCTAAGTTTTACGTTAATCTGGCACACACGTCGGAGCGTGTTGCCAGCTGCAATTAATCTAAAGAATGAAGCGGATTATCTACCTTTCAAATTGTGGAAATTACGTTACCTACTTTAAAATATATAATGTCTACCTATATAGAGGTCTAACGACCCTGCCACATGCACGTGGACAGGGTCCCGCACCCGGAAGCGGTTGAGGGGTGGAGCAGGCTGTCTAGAAGGCGTCCGTGGGCCGATGTCGATGAAAGGATGGACTCAATTTTTTTTTCTTTCTTCTTCCCGGACCGGCCTATAGCCATTTTCCGGGTGGGGAGTGACATCTGGCAATTTGCCAGGAAAAGAGTTACGTTATCCGGTTTATGTCAACCCGGGCAAGCTAGGGAGAAGGGTAGCTATTTTACGTTAATTAATTACGTTAACCGGTTTATGTAAACCCGGAAAATTTATTGTTCAAAGTAAATATAATATATACGTTACGTTAAGTACTACGTTAAGTATTTCGTTCAAGGTCAAATATAATATCTAGCATTACGTTAAGTATTTCGTTCAAGGTCAAAAATAAGTAAAACACGAGACACACATACATACATATTTTTATTACATTTACATTTATTACATTTATTTATTATTATTACATCATTTATTACATTAGGCCCAGGTCGATGGTCAGTGGTTGTGTGGGTGCTCGGAGTGTGCTCAACATAACTCGCCGCAGCCAGTCCCGCGGGGGTGCAATTTTCTGCCCTCTAATGGTTTTGAATATACTCCCGGGAACCGTGTGCAGCGAGTTATGTCGTGGTGCCTGGAGCACACTCCAGATCAGATCTGGTGTGACAGATCGGATCTAGAGTGGTAGTGTAGGTGCTCCGAGTGTGCTACAACTGCCGCAACACGGTCCTCAAGCGTGTGCAGAGTCATGTTGGAAGATCTGGCCTCTATCTCAGGTATTAAGAGCACACTCAGGTGTGTGTGCGTGATAGCGTATTGTAGGTCAGTGCGATGCCGTGAGCGAGAGCCTAATCGCACTACCGGCCCTTGCACTGACCAAGGACCAAGCAATGAAGGTGTGGGGTGTGATAGCAAGTGTTAGGTGATGCCTGTCGACCAGCTCCCTGGGCCTGTTGTACAGTGTCAGTGTTGATGGAGCCGTGGGGGTGCCGTCATTGCCACAACGGGAGACTGTTGCCAGTCTCCCTGGCTCCGGCGCCTCGGCGAGACCTGGTTGTGGGGTGTATTTAGCTGGGCGAAAAGTCCTGAATAATAAAAAACCAGCGTCTAAGGCAAAGGGGAAAAACCTGCGCGGTGGGCCAAAAATGCGCAGAGCCAAAAACCCCTGTTATATTTGTTTAGCTAAACGTGTTTGGTAGAGATAATCTAAGAGGAGACCTATCAATTCAGGATAACTATCACCTAACAGTGTTTGGAGATTTAATGTGATGCGGTTTTCTTGTGTGTAATTAATAATGTTCTGTCGTTTATCGTTGTGTTCTGGGCAAGTAATAAGTAAGTGCTTGATTGTGTAGCGCGGATAACCTGGGCAATGTTGGCAATTTGGTGGCGGGAGATTCTCCATAATATAATAATGAGTAATTTTTGTATGACCGAGACGGAGGCGCGCCAATATCACCTCCTTCTCTCTACAATTCTGGTGACTAGATATAAAATGTTTGACTTTTGGCTTGATTGGATAAAGATGAAAATGCGGAGCGCCGTCCCACTCGCGATGGCGCAGTATGCTAAATTGAGAATTGATATAATTTAAAACGTCTGATACTGGGCTTGGAAGTTGGTTTACTGAAGGTAATTCTAGGCTCAATTTCGCAAGTCTGTCGGCTTCCTCGTTTCCCGGGATACCTGAGTGTCCTGGGATCCAGAGGAATTTAATACTATTGTTTTTACTGTTTAAATACTTGATTAGCTGTCTGATTTTAAATACTATCGGGTTTCTACAGTCACTAATCGAGGAAATGGCCGTGAGCGAGGCGGACGAGTCTGTGCAAATGACTACTTCCTTAAGTTTTTCTTTTCTGACATATATTAATGCTAATAAAATGGCTGACAATTCCGCTGTGTATACGCTATTTATGTCGGGAAGTCTAAAGTTATTGCTAACTGTGTTTGTGTAGAATGCACCACCGGTTCGGCCGTCGCCCCGTGAACCGTCTGTGTATATGTATGTGTATGTGTTGTGTTGTGCTTTGTGTTCGTGGAAGAGTGAGTGTGTTTCTGACGCGGTGACTGTGTTTTTGTTGTGTGTGAAGAGGCGGTGTGTGTCTGGTGTTGTGTCGAACCAGTGAGATGTGAGTGGTGGCGTTGGCATTGTGGTGATGTGAGCGATGTTGAATAGTGTGAGTGTTTGTCTGATTCTGTGACTGATAAGCGGGTGTCGTTTTTGTAGTAGTGTTTGTCGTCTAGTGGGTGCGGGGTGATTTAAGATGTGGAATGTTGGGCGTGTGGGGTGTGAACTTGCTCTGGCGTAGAATCTAAGTAATGTGTATTTGCGTCGGCGGCAGAGTGTGGGAATGTTTGTGTCGATGTGTAAGTTTGTGGTGTTGGTGGTGCGGCAGGCTCCAGTCACGATGCGCAAGGCAGCGTTTTGGACAGTTTGCAATTTTTTAATTTGTTTGGAACATATGTCATCAAATAAGAATGCGTTATAGTCCAGTACTGGGCGTATCAGGGAAGTTTATAGTTGGAGGAGAGTGGCACGGTCTGCGCCCCACTCTCGACCAGCCAATGACTTCATAATATTAATTCGTCGCGTACATCTCTGCACTAAATCATTGAAGTGTGGGATGAACGAGAGACGTGTGTCTAGCGTTATTCCCAGATACTTGAATGATTTGACGAAAGGGATAATTTGATTGTTATATTTTAATGGAATGTAGGGTTCCACATATGCAGGTTTCTTTGAAAAAATTAGAGATGCAGATTTACTTGGAGAAATTTCCAGACCCCATTGGTCGCACCATACCTTTATATCAATGAGTACTAGTTGTAACGTTTTGCTGGCTTGATCGACACTCGGGTGCGAGAACCACACCGCCAGGTCATCAGCGTACATTGAAAATTTGAGACCTTTGTCGATCTTGTTAATATTACTGAAAATGTCGCTAATCATAATTAAAAATAGAGTCGGGGAGAGGACCGATCCCTGTGGGACACCGTGGTCCTGATTTTGATTTGGAGAATATGTGTTGCCGCACCTTACATTAAAAGTTCTATTTTCTAAAAAGTTTTGGATAAATTTGGCGAGTCGACCTCGAATTCCGGCCTTATGGACCTTTACTAGAAGTGCGGTTTTGTTGACTCTGTCAAACGCAGCTCTCAAATCAAGAAAGAGGGCAACTGTGACCTCTCTCCCTCGAAAGCCGCGCTGGACAGAGTCGACAAGACCAACTAAATTGTCCGCAGTGGAGCTACCAGGTCGAAAACCACTTTGGTGTGGGGTAAGTAAATTATTTGATTCAATGTATGTCCTGATGCGTCCATTAACCATGCGTTCGAATAGTTTACATGCACAACTAGTTAGAGAAATGGGGCGATAGCTAGCGGGAGAAGATTTAGGTTTGCGAGGTTTAAGTATAGGAATTAGCGTACTATTATGCCAAGATTCAGGGAAAGTGCCATCAAACCACATGGTATTGAAGGCTGTTAGTAAGTTGGTGAGACCAGTCTCTGTCAAGTTTTTAAAGAAAGAGTAATCAATTTGATCTGGCCCTACAGAAGTTTTACCACATTTACCGATAGCATACGTTAACTCGGAGTTGGTAAAAAGAGAGTTGTAGATTTCTACGTTATTAGAGTCAAAGCTAATAGATTGAAATTGATCATTAAGTTGGTTAGTAAAAGTTGGTGTACATTGTTGTGTTGATGATATGTTAGCGTAGTGTTGTGCAAATTGTGTCGCCACCTCTAGGGGAAGCGTGTAAGATGTGTTGTGTATTTGTAAGTGTGGGATTTTGTATGACGGTGGTCTTTTATTTGAAAACGATTTAATTATGTCCAAATTTTTGAGAGGGAGGTAAATCGATTAAAGGTAGATGAGAATTCCTGCCAAGATTCTTTTTTTGCTTTGTCAATGATTGTTTTAGCCAGAGAGCGAGTTTTCCGTACTTCGTGTTCGTTTTCTGCAGTAATACAAGCTTGAAATTTCCGAAATGCTCTTTTCCGGAGGGCGACCGCTCTCTGGCATTCTGTGTTCCACCACGGGGCAGTACGCTGCCTCGGGTGGTGTTGTGTGTGTGTGTGTGTGTGTGTGTGTGTGTGTGTGTGTGGAATGTGCTGATGTGCTGATGCGAGAATAGTGTTTAAAAATGTGTTAATGTCGGTCTGGGAGTCTGCGGGGTGACTAGTGTCAATGTGTTTTTGAAAGGAGGACCAGTCGGCTTTGCGAAGGTTCCATCTAGGCAGGGAGTAAAAATTTGTCTGTCCTGAAGGGACTTGAAGTTCTAAGTGAATTGGGTAATGATCGCTAAAGAGAGGGTCTGATTGTGCGTTAAATGTAAAAAGTGTCGCGATGCGTGGTGTGGCGAAGGCGAGATCAATGGCGCTGTAAGTCACCTCGCCTCCTGAGTGGTGTACGTGTGTGGGTGATTGGTCGTTAAGGAAGTCCAAATTATGCCGGTCCAGTAGGTCCAGCATAATTTGGCCTCTGCGAGTGTTTCGGCTGCAACCCCATGTCCGACTATGCGCGTTGAAATCGCCCATAATCAGACACGGGGTGTTAATATTTGTAATAAGCTGGGAAAAAGAATCAATGTCTATGTCCTCAGTTGGACGGAAATAAATTGAGATAAGAGTTAGTTCTAGCTGAGCGATTTTAATATTAACGCCGACTGCGTCTAAGGTTGTTTGAAGGTCGATTTGATGATGCAAGTTGGTTTGAAATAAGCAAAGCCGAGCCGCCTCGGCGCGGTGATGCGTTTACGTTATTTGTATAAAGGCTATAACCGGGGATTTTAAAAGTATAATTATTAAAGTCGGCGTCAATAAAATGGGTTTCCTGAACAGCGGCTACTAACGGAATATTATTTAAGACATAATGTTTGAATTGCCCCCAATGGGATATTAAAGATCTAACATTCCATTGGAGGACGAATTCTGACTGGTTATTGTTCATTTTTAGTCGCTGCTGTCCGGACCGCACCCTGCGGTCGCTCGGGTGTGCCTGGGTACGCGGGAGCGGGGGCGCTTCGACCGTGACCGGGGTGGCGGGGAGGGGGTCGGGCTCTCCTCAGTGGCCCGGGGGCGGGGTTGGGAGGAGGGGCGGGAGGGCGGGGAGTTGGAGCGGGAGGGCGGGGAGTTGGAGCGGTAGCGCTGGTTCTGGGCGGCCTTCAGGGCGGCGGTCCGCAGGAGGGACTCGTCGTCGGACGAGAGTTCCGAAGAACGACGGGTGGTCTCCCGGCGGGGGGAGGGTCCGTGAGAGGGAGCCGGGGTGGACTCGGCTGGGGGGCGGGGCAGGTCGGGCATGGGTGGGTAGCCTGGCAAGCCGGCTCGGGGTCGGGGCAGGTCTGGCTGGGCAGCCTGCTGGTAGGGGGTTGCCTGGGGCGGGGCTTGCGGACCGGTGGTCCGGCGGGGCGGGGCCTTGGCCGGGTTGGGCAGCGGCGGACAGGCGGCGGGGTTCAGGCCTGGAGAGAGCGTCGGGGGGGGGGGGGGAAGCGGGCCTCTGTCGGTTTCCGTCTTTCGCCTCCACGAACGCCACCTGAACCGGGCAGAGCCGATACCAGGCGGCGTGGGCGTCGCCGCATCCGGCGCAGCACTTAGCTGCGGCGGTGTACCCGTCCGTCGGGTGTTGCCCGGCACACCGACCACACGTGTGGCGCACTGACACACCATTCTCGACCTGACCACGCTCCGCTCTGCGTCGCAGCTAGGTCAGCTCGAGATATCATCTTCCAGAACCAACATGTCTCCATCCCGCTTCTACTCCTCCTTCTTCAGCACCAGCCGTCTGCATTAGTCACCCTCTCCACCTCCAAGTTTCAAGTCAAATTTCATCTCAAGTTTCAAGTTTCAAGTCTCAAGTCTTCAAGTCTTCAAGTTTCGCCGCACCCCCCCCCCCCCCCCCTCCCCCTGATCGCAGATGTGTGAGTGTGTGTAGTGTTATTTCATTAAGTAGTATTCCCCTATAGTGATAGTTTGTAAATCCGTGGTTAGTTCAATTTATACCCAGCTACGATAGTCCCAAACTGGGATAAAGGACAGAGCTACGGGAGTCTCTCCTTATGCCGCTCCCGCTATCAGTAGTCTGATGAAACTGTGATAGGTCCCCTGTGCTTGTGTTTCTCGTGTTTCTGCACTTATTAGTGCACTTTTCTTTCAATGCACACCACGCACTATGGGACCACAGACAACACAACACAGACAGGAGAGGTAGACTCATACACGAAACTATACACAATCACCAATTAGTCTGCCTCAACACAGGCTCACCCACACTCCCAGCACGTTTCATTCCACAGCAAGACACCACACCAGACATCACATTTGCGTCTCCAAACTTAGCACTCACAACTGACTGGGAAGTTTTTGATGAGGTACTATTTAGTGATCATTGCCCAATAATCCTAACTCTAGCCAATCGTCTTACACCATATAAATCATCACCTCGATGGAACCTTAAACACGCTAATTGGACAAATTTCACGGACACACTTGAACAAATTTACGAAACAGATACTGATCCTACGATCACGGACATAACCAATAACATACTAAACACAGCAAACACATACGTACCTACAACAAAACCAAAGGCACAGAAACCACGCTCAGTACCATGGTGGAACGACGCCTGCACCGAGGCAACACAAAATCGGAATCGTGCCAGACGAAGACACGACAGACACAAAACACAACAAACACTAAACGAATACAGACAGGCTAAAGCACAATGTCGACACATTATTCAATCAGCAAAAAAGAGGCTTGGTCACAATTCATTAACACTTTTAATAGACACACGCCACTCAGCTATGTCTGGAAAGCAGTTAAAGCATTTAAGGGAATACACCAATCACTCAACAAAGCTATAACACTCAAAGTCAATAATCATAACGTATCAGACCAAGAAGAGATTGCCGAAATTTTTGCAACACATTTTTCACAAAGAAGCACACAATTGCCTAACCCAATCCCAAACCATACAAATACAACCAAAGACACATATAACGCACCTCTAACGCTCACAGAAATAGACACAGCCATCAATGCCGCAGGAAATACAAGTGTAAGCCCAGATAGTATACACTACAGCTTTCTAAAACACCTGGGACCTTTAGCAAGAACCGAACTCCTGACAGCATTCAATACAGCATGGAAAATAAACACATACCCACAATCGTGGTTCCACGCACACATAATCCCAATACCAAAACCAAACAAAGACAACATACACCCAGACAACTTCAGACCAATTTCATTAACAAGTTGTCTACACAAAACATTCGAGCGCATCATCAAGGGAAGACTACTACACTACATCACTACACACAACATTATCTCTCCTAACCACTCGAGATTCTTACCGGGACGCAGCACAGTGGATAATCTCGTAAGAATCACAACTGACATCCAAAATTCTTTCGCTAAGAAGGAATACACTGCTGCCCTCTTCCTAGACATTAAACAAGCATACGACACACTAAACATCTCAGCACTCCTAGCATATCTCCACGACATCGGGATACAAGGAAACTTAGCACACTACTTAAACACATATCTCTGCACTCGCACTTTTCAAATCAAACACTTAAACCACATCTCAAGCACCAAATACCCCTCCACTGGTCTGATGCAAGGATCGGTACTGAGTCCAATCCTCTTTGTACTGGCCTTGAACTCAAAATTAAAAACAATTCCACCACCTACGAAGATTGCGCTATATGCAGATGACATCGCAATCTGGACAGCACACAAACAATGTAACAATGCATTAGGAACACTACAGAAATCACTCAACACTATACAAACACGACTCAATACACTCAACCTCTCCATATCAAACCAAAAATCCAAATGCATCATATTTGGATGGTGCAACACCGACACAAGCACACCACTACAATGTAACAATGAAAATATCCCATTTGTTACAGCAGCTAAATTCCTAGGCATCACATTTGATAGAAAACTCACCTTCAAACACCACATCACTGACATAGCAACAAAAGCAAGAAAACGCATAAACATCCTCCGAGCTCTCACTGGAACGGACTTTGGAGGAGACAGAGCGACTCTCACAAAACTATACACATCACTAATCAGACCAATACTAGAATACGGATCCATAGTATTCGAGAATGCAGCCCCTACAAACCTTAACAAACTTAACATAATACAAAACGAATCACTACGCACAATCACAGGAGCATTCCGAACCTCACCCGTCACTGCACTACATGTCTACAACAACACACCACCACTACACTACAGACGAACACAAGCCCTACTAAGATATTGTAATAAGACCAAACAAACAACAAGACACCCATGCACACAGACACTGCAAAGACGAACACATGCCCGATTTAGAACACAAAATATTCCACGCTACAGAGTCACCATAGGCGGAAGAATCGCACAACACTCAGAATCACTAGTACTACCATTACCACACATCACACCCATCCCAGCACTTCCACCTTATTGGATTAACACCCCACCAACACTCGATACAATTTTGGAAGAACCAAAGAGTACATACACCGATATAGAGATCACACAAACATTTCTGGAATACACAACAGAGCATCCAAATCACAACATCATATTTACTAACGGCTCTTACCATAAGAGCAATCACAGAACAGGCGCAGCAGCCGTTCTATACAGAACTGAATTACCTCCAGAAGTAATACTACGCACAAGACTGCCGAACCGCACATCAATATATACTGCAGAACTCTACGCTATATTAGCATCATACATGATCATTAAAGAAAGACAACTAGAAAATAATATTATAGCATCAGACTCGAAATCAGCATTAATCGCTATTTCAAATAATGCCACAAAACCATCACACCCACTCATATACAACATAATTCACACACATTACAACTTAACACAAACACAAAAACCAACACTTCTCTGGCTCCCTGGTCACACCGGTATACCTGGTAATGAGATGGCCGATGAACAAGCAAATCGCGCAACACAACTAAACACAATACACCAAATCACCACATCCACCTCTGACTCATTCCCCATTATCAAAGAACGATTACACACACAACACCAACTCATCTGGAACAACACCCAAACCCCTCTACAACACATTCATCCACACATACAACTCTGGAACTCCGCCAATCAACACACACGGAGAGAAGAAAGGTCACTGACACGACTGAGAATCGGACAAACCCATCTCACACACCACTACATCTTGGATCACTGCCCAAAACCTAAATGCACACAATGTCGCACCCGCCTCACAATCAAACACATATTAATAGATTGCCCACAATACCTCACACACAGAAACCCTCTACTAACCTACTGCCATAACCAAAATATCCCACTAACCCTTCCCCACCTCCTCGGAGATGACCACCCAGCCCTCATAGAACTACTATTCACCTATCTAATTAAATCCAATCTCATTGATAAACTGTAAACCCCGAGTCAAACTGCCAAAAAATAAAATAGTTTACAAAAAAATAAAAAAGAGCCAAAAGCCAAAAAGCCAAAAAAAAAGGAAAAAAGGAAACAATTAATCAAACAAACAAAAAGAGATTCCTGGCTTTAAAAAATAAACAAAACAATAAAACTATGAGGCAAATAAGACAAGGGGTGTTAGGACTGTATAGGACTGTTAAAAACAACACATGTGCAACCCCGCCCCCCCCCCAAATTCCCCTACCTACCAATTATCACCTCAAGACAGAAAAGATATCTCCAAATAAAGCAACAGCAAGAGTAAGAGTAAGAAAGAAGAAAGGAAAAAAGAAGAAAGAAAAAAGAGAAGAAAAGAAAACAAGTAAACCATAGAAGTAAGAAGAAAGAAGAATGAAGATAGAAGAACGAAGAAGGAGAAGGGAGGAAAAGAAAAGGGGGAAAAAAGACATCGAAGCCCTTCGGCCCAAACAACCGGGCTGGAATCACCCACGGTGAAAAGCCCAGAAAATTTAAAAAAACAACCAACCAACCACACGTGTGGCAGTGTGCCTGACAGACGCTGTCTGTGTGGCCGAATCGCCAACACTTCCGACACTGCCGGGGGGGGAGGGCCGAATCCAGCGGCGCACGACTACCTTCAGGTAGCCGCAGTACACCTGGCTGGGCAATGCTAGCCCGCCGAACCTCAGGCGTACCAGTGGGTTGGGCTGCTCGTGCCTCTGGGGCCTGAGCCGCACCACCTCCACTACCCCCTGCGGCTCGAGCTCCCAGAGGATCTCCTCCTCCGAGAGCTTAGCCACCTCAGGGCATCACATGAGACCCTCCACCGAGTTCAGGTGGATGGGGGCCTCGACGTTCACCGCTACACCGATGAACGCCTTGGTAGCCAGCAGGGGGACGTTCTGCTGACCAGACAGGGTCTGGATCAGGAGAGCCCCTGAGTGGATGGTTTTTGCCATCCCCACGTCCCCGCCACAGATCGACCGTAGCCAGCGCCTTATGGCGAAGGGGTTGGCCGATCCAAACGGAGCACCGTCGTCCCGCTTCATTAGCAGGAACGCCGGGACGTCGGGGATTCGGGAGTCAGGCGGGGGCCGGGCCCCTGGACGGGGCGGGCTGGGCCCCTGAAGGGGGCGGGGAGGGGGACCGTCCAGGGGGGCACGCGGTCGCGCGCCGGAAGACCCCAGAGGGGGGTCGGGCGGGTCGGGGGGGGGGGGGGGGGGGGGGGGGGGGCGGGGTTCCGGGGGGTAGCCATCGTCGTGGCTCAGGGGATAGGATAGGGGCTAACTGTTTACGTTAACTTGCCACACACGACAGAACGTGTTGGCAACTGCAAATTAACTGCCCAAAAGTGGAGGGGACCTAATCCGTGGAGGAGGCCTATTGCCAATAAAAAATTTGTATCTAAAGAATCTACCTACTTAAAAATATATAAAGTCTACCTATCTAAGGGTCTACAACCCTGCCACACGCACGTGGTCAGGGTTCCGCACCCGGAAGCGGTGGAGGGCTGGAGAAGGCTGGCTGGTAGGCGTCCAAGGTCCGATGTCGATGAAAGGATGAACTCCAATTTTTTTTTCCGGACCGGCCTATAGCCATTTTCCGGGTGGGGGAGTGACATCTGGCAATTTGCCAGGAAAAGAGTTACGTTATCCGGTGTATGTGCACCCGGGCAAGCTAGGGAGAAGGGTAGCTATTTTACGTTAATTAAATACGTTAACCGGTTTATGTGTACCCGGAAAATTTATTGTTCAAAGTAAATATAATATCTAACATTACGTTAAGTATTTCGTTCAAGGTCAAAAATAAGTAAAACACGAGACACACATACATACATGTTTTTATTACAATACACTTGTACAGTGTCAGTGTTGATGGAGCCGTGGGGGTGCCGTCATTGCAACAACGGGAGACTGTTGCCAGTCTCCCTGGCTCCGGCGCCTCGGCGAGACCTGGTTGTGGGGTGTATTTAGCTGGGCGAAAAGTCCTGAATAATAAAAAACCCAGTAATAAAACCCAATAATAAAAGGGGAAAAAACCTGCGCGGTGGGCCAAAAATGCGCAGGGCCAAAAACCCCTGTTATATTTGTTTAGCTAAACGTCTTTGGTAGAGATAATCTAAGAGGAGACCTATCAGTTCAGGATAAATATCGCCTAACAGTGTTTGAAGATTTAATGTGATGCGGTTTTGTTGTGTGTAATTAATAATGTTCTGTCGTTTATCGTTGTGTACTGGGCAAGTAATAAGTAAGTGCTTGATTGTGTAGCGCGGATAACCTGGGCAATGTTGGCAATTTGGTGGCGGGAGATTCTCCATAATATAATAATGAGTAATTTTTGTATGACCGAGACGGAGGCGCGCCAATATCACCTCCTTCTCTCTACAATTCTGGTGACTAGATATACAATGTTGGACTTTTGGCTTGATTGGATAAAGATGAAAATGCGGAGCGCCGTCCCACTCGCGATGGCGCAGTATGCTAAATTGAGAATTGATATAATTTAACACGTCTGATACTGGGCTTGGAAGTTGGTTTACTGAAGGTAATTCTAGGCTCAATTTCGC
Source organism: Chirona hameri (assembly GCA_036785665.1). Classification (NCBI taxonomy): domain Eukaryota; kingdom Metazoa; phylum Arthropoda; class Thecostraca; order Balanomorpha; family Balanidae; genus Chirona; species Chirona hameri. The sequence goes on from JAXIVJ010008583.1 coordinate 41,699, forward strand.
AAGTCTGTCGGCTTCCTCGTTTCCCGGGATACCGGCGTGTCCTGGGATCCAGAGGAATTTAATACTATTGTTTTTACTGTTTAAATACTTGATTAGTTGTCTGATTTTAAATACTATCGGGTTTCTACAGTCACTAATCGAGGAAATGGCCGTGAGCGAGGCGGACGAGTCTGTGCAAATGACTACTTCCTTAAGTTTTTCTTTTCTGACATATATTAATGCTAATAAAATGGCTGACAATTCCGCTGTGTATACGCTATTTATGTCGGGAAGTCTAAAGTTATTGCTAACTGTGTTTGTGTAGAATGCACCACCGGTTCGGCCGTCGCCCCGTGAACCGTCTGTGTATATGTATGTGTATGTGTTGTGTTGTGCTTTGTGTTCGTGGAAGAGTGTGGGTGTCTCTGACGCGGTGACTGTGTTTTTGTTGTGTGTGAAGAGGCGGTGTGTGTCTGGTGTTGTGTCGAGCCAGTGAGATGTGAGTGGTGGCGTTGGCATTGTGGTGATGTGAGCGATGTTGAATAGTGTGAGTGTTTGTCTGATTCTGTGACTGATAAGCGAGTGTCGTTTTTGTAGTAGTGTTTGTCGTCTAGTGGGTGCGGGATGATTTAAGATGTGGAATGTTGGGCGTGTGGGGTGTGAACTTGCTCTGGCGTAGAATCTAAGTAATGTGTATTTGCGTCGGCGGCAGAGTGTGGGAATGTTTGTGTCGATGTGTAAGTTTGTGGTGTTGGTGGTGCGGCAGGCTCCAGTCACGATGCGCAAGGCAGCGTTTTGGACAGTTTGCAATTTTTTAATTTGTTTGGAACATATGTCATCAAATAAGAAAGCGTTATAATCCAGTACTGGGCGTATCAGGGAAGTATATAGTTGGAGGAGAGTGGCACGATCTGCGCCCCACTCTCGACCAGCCAATGACTTCATAATATTAATTCGTCGCGTACATCTCTGCACTAAATCATTGAAGTGTGGGATGAACGAGAGACGTGTGTCTAGCGTTATTCCCAGATACTTGAATGATTTGACGAAAGGGATAATTTGATTGTTATATTTTAATGGAATGTAGGGTTCCACATATGCAGGTTTCTTTGAAAAAATTAGAGATGCAGATTTACTTGGAGAAATTTCCAGACCCCATTGGTCGCACCATACCTTTATATCAATGAGTACTAGTTGTAACATTTTGCTGGCTTGATCGACACTCGGGTGCGAGAACCACACCGCCAGGTCATCAGCGTACATTGAAAATTTGAGACCTTTGTCGATCTGATTAATATTACTGAAGATGTCGTTAATCATAATTAAAAATAGGGTCGGGGAGAGGACCGATCCCTGTGGGACACCGTGGTCCTGATTTTGATTTGGAGAATATGTGTTACCGCACCTTACATTAAAAGTTCTTTTTTCTCAAAAGTTTTGGATAAATTTGGCGAGTCGACCTCGAATTCCGGCCTTATGGACCTTTACTAGAAGTGCGGTTTTGTTGACTCTGTCAAACGCAGCTCTCAAATCAAGAAAGAGGGCAACTGTGACCTCTCTCCCTCGAAAGCCGCGCTGGACAGAGTCGATAAGACCAACTAAATTGTCCGCAGTGGAGCGACCAGGTCGAAAACCACTTTGGTGTGGGGTAAGTCAATTTTTTGATTCAATGTAACCATGCGTCCATTAACCATGCGTTCGAATAGTTTACATGCACAACTAGTTAGAGAAATAGGGCGATAGCTAGCGGGAGAAGATTTAGGTTTGCGAGGTTTAAGTATAGGAATTAGCGTACTATTATGCCAAGATTCAGGGAAAGTGCCATCAAACCACATGGTATTGAAGGCTGTTAGTAAGTTGGTGAGACCAGTCTCTGTCAAGTTTTTAAAGAAAGAGTAATCAATTTGATCTGGCCCTACAGAAGTTTTACCACATTTACCGATAGCATACGTTAACTCGGAGTTGGTAAAAAGAGAGTTGTAGATTTCTACGTTATTAGAGTCAAAGCTAATAGATTGAAATTGATCATTAAGTTGGTTAGTAAAAGTTGGTGTACATTGTTGTGTTGATGATATGTTAGCGTAGTGTTGTGCAAATTGTGTCGCCACCTCTAGGGGAAGCGTGTAAGATGTGTTGTGTATTTGTAAGTGTGGGATTTTGCATTTGCAGGGCGCGGTCCGGACAGCAGCGACTAAAAATGAACAATAACCAGTCAGAATTCGTCCTCCAATGGAATGTTAGATCTTTAATGTCCCATTGGGGGCAATTCAAACATTATGTCTTAAATAATATTCCGTTAGTAGCCGCTGTTCAGGAAACCCATTTTATTGACGCCGACTTTAATAATTATACTTTTAAAATCCCCGGTTATAGCCTTTATACAAATAACGTAAACGCATCACCGCGCCGAGGCGGCTCGGCTTTGCTTATTTCAAACCAACTTTTGCATCATCAAATCGACCTTCAAACAACCTTAGACGCAGTCGGCGTTAATATTAAAATCGCTCAGCTAGAACTAACTCTTATCTCAATTTATTTCCGTCCAACTGAGGACATAGACATTGATTCTTTTTCCCAGCTTATTACAAATATTAACACCCCGTGTCTGATTATGGGCGATTTCAACGCGCATAGTCGGACATGGGGTTGCAGCCGAAACACTCGCAGAGGCCAAATTATGCTGGACCTACTGGACCGGCATAATTTGGTCTTCCTTAACGACCAATCACCCACACACGTACACCACTCAGGAGGCGAGGTGACTTACAGCGCCATTGATCTCGCCTTCGCCACACCACGCATCGCGACACTTTTTACATTTAACGCACAATCAGACCCTCTCTTTAGCGATCATTACCCAATTCACTTAGAACTTCAAGTCCCTTCAGGACAGACAAATTTTTACTCCCTGCCTAGATGGAACCTTCGCAAAGCCGACTGGTCCTCCTTTCAAAAACACATTGACACTAGTCACCCCGCAGACTCCCAGACCGACATTAACACATTTTTAAACACTATTCTCGCATCAGCACATCAGCACATTCCACACACACACACACACACACACACACACACACACACACACACACACACACACACACACACACACACACACACACACACACAACACCACCCGAGGCAGCGTACTGCCCCGTGGTGGAACACAGAATGCCAGAGAGCGGTCGCCCTCCGGAAAAGAGCATTTCGGAAATTTCAAGCTTGTATTACTGCAGAAAACGAACACGAAGTACGGAAAACTCGCTCTCTGGCTAAAACAATCATTGACAAAGCAAAAAAAGAATCTTGGCAGGAATTCTCATCTACCTTTAATCGATTTACCTCCCTCTCAAAAATTTGGACATTAATTAAATCGTTTTCAAATAAAAGACCACCGTCATACAAAATCCCACACTTACAAATACACAACACATCTTACACGCTTCCCCTAGAGGTGGCGACACAATTTGCACAACACTACGCTAACATATCAACACAACAATGTACACCAACTTTTACTAACCAACTTAATGATCAATTTCAATCTATTAGCTTTGACTCTAATAACGTAGAAATCTACAACTCTCTTTTTACCAACTCCGAGTTAACTTATGCTATCGGTAAATGTGGTAAAACTTCTGTAGGGCCAGATCAAATTGATTACTCTTTCTTTAAAAACTTGACAGAGACTGGTCTCACCAACTTACTAACAGCCTTCAATACCATGTGGTTTGATGGCACTTTCCCTGAATCTTGGCATAATAGTACAGTAATTCCTATACTTAAACCTCGCAAACCTAAATCTTCTCCCGCTAGCTATCGCCCTATTTCTCTAACTAGTTGTGCATGTAAACTATTCGAACGCATGGTTAATGGACGCATCAGGACATACATTGAATCAAATAATTTACTTACCCCACACCAAAGTGGTTTTCGACCTGGTAGCTCCACTGCGGACAATTTAGTTGGTCTTGTCGACTCTGTCCAGCGCGACTTTCGAGGGAGAGAGGTCACAGTTGCCCTCTTTCTTGATTTGAGAGCTGCGTTTGACAGAGTCAACAAAACCGCACTTCTAGTAAAGGTCCATAAGGCCGGAATTCGAGGTCGACTCGCCAAATTTATTCAAAACATTTTAGAAAATATAACTTTTAATGTAAGGTGCGGCAACACATATTCTCCAAATCAAAATCAGGACCACGGTGTCCCACAGGGATCGGTCCTCTCCCCGACCCTATTTTTAATTATGATTAACGACATTTTCAGTAATATTAACAAGATCGACAAAGGTCTCAAATTTTCAATGTACGCTGATGACCTGGCGGTGTGGTTCTCGCACCCGAGTGTCGATCAAGCCAGCAAAACGTTACAACTAGTACTCATTGATATAAAGGTATGGTGCGACCAATGGGGTCTGGAAATTTCTCCAAGTAAATCTGCATCTCTAATTTTTTCAAAGAAACCTGCATATGTGGAACCCTACATTCCATTAAAATATAACAATCAAATTATCCCTTTCGTCAAATCATTCAAGTATCTGGGAATAACGCTAGACACACGTCTCTCGTTCATCCCACACTTCAATGATTTAGTGCAGAGATGTACGCGACGAATTAATATTATGAAGTCATTGGCTGGTCGAGAGTGGGGCGCAGACCGTGCCACTCTCCTCCAACTATATACTTCCCTGATACGCCCAGTACTGGACTATAACGCATTCTTATTTGATGACATGTGTTCCAAACAAATTAAAAATTGCAAACTGTCCAAAACGCTGCCTTGCGCATCGTGACTGGAGCCTGCCGCACCACCAACACCACAAACTTACACATCGACACAAACATTCCCACACTCTGCCGCCGACGCAAATACACATTACTTAGATTCTACGCCAGAGCAAGTTCACACCCCACACGCCCAACATTCCACATCTTAAATCACCCTGCACCCACTAGACGACAAACATTACTACAAAAACGACACCCGCTTATCAGTCACAGAATCAGACAAGCACTCACACTATTCAACATCGCTCACATCACCACAATGCCAACGCCACCACTCACATCTCACTGGCTCGACACAACACCAGACACACACCGCCTCTTTACACCCAACAAAAACACAGTCACCGCGTCAGAAACACACTCACTCTTCCACGAACACAAAGCACAACACAACACATACACATACATATACACAGACGGTTCACGGGGCGACGGCCGAACCGGTGGTGCATTCTACACAAACACAGCTAGCAATAACTTTAGACTTCCCGACATAAATAGCGTATACACAGCGGAATTGTCAGCCATTTTATTAGCATTAATATATGTCAGAAAAGAAAAACTTAAGGAAGTAGTCATTTGCACAGACTCGTCCGCCTCGCTCACGGCCATTTCCTCGATTAGTGACTGTAGAAACCCGATAGTATTTAAAATCAGACAGCTAATCAAGTATTTAAACAGTAAAAACAATAGTATTAAATTCCTCTGGATCCCAGGGCACTCAGGTATCCCGGGAAACGAGGAAGCCGACAGACTTGCGAAATTGAGCCTAGAATTACCTTCAGTAAACCAACTTCCAAGCCCAGTATCAGACGTTTTAAATTATATCAATTCTCAACTTAGCATACTGCGCCAGCGCGAGTGGACGGTGCTCCGCATTTTCATCTTTATCCAATCAAGCCAAAAGTCAAACATTTTATATCTAGTCACCAGAATTGTAGAGAGAAGGAGGTGATATTGGCGCGCCTCCGTCTCGGTCATACAAAAATTACTCATTATTATATTATGGAGAATCTCCCGCCACCAAATTGCCAACATTGCCCAGGTTATCCGCGCTACACAATCAAGCACTTACTTATTACTTGCCCAGTACACAACGATAAACGACAGAACATTATTAATTACACACAACAAAACCGCATCACATTAAATCTCCAAACACTGTTAGGTGATAGTTATCCTGAATTGATAGGTCTCCTCTTAGATTATCTCTACCAAACACGTTTAGCTAAACAAATATAACAGGGGTTTTTGGCTCTGCGCATTTTTGGCCCACCGCGCAAGTTTTTCCCCTTTGCCTTAGACGCTGTTTTTTTTTTTATTATTCAGGACTTTTCGCCCAGCTAAATACACCCCACAACCAGGTCTCGCCGAGGCGCCGGAGCCAGGGAGACTGGCAACAGTCTCCCGTTGTGGCAATGACGGCACCCCCACGGCTCCATCAACACTGACACTGTACAACAGGCCCAGGGAGCTGGTCGCCAGGCATCACCTAACACTTGCTATCACACCCCACACCTTCATTGCTTGGTCCTTGGTCAGTGCAAGGGCCGGTAGTGCGATTAGGCTCTCGCTCACGGCATCGCACTGACCTACAATACGCTATCACGCACACACACCTGAGTGTGCTCTTAATACCTGAGATAGAGGCCAGATCTTGCAACATGACTCTGCACACGCTTGAGGACCGTGTCGCGGCAGTTGTAGCACACTCGGAGCACCTACAACACTACCACACTAGATCCGATCTGTCACACCAGATCTGATCTGGAGCACCACCACGACATAACTCGCTGCACACGGTTCCCGGGAGTGTATATCAAAACCATTAGAGGGCAGAGAATTGCACCCCCGCGGGACCGGCCGCGGCGAGTTATGTTGAGCACACTCCGAGCACAACCACTGACCATCGACCTGGGCCTGTCATAAATGTAATAAATGTAAATGTAATACAAATATGTATGTATGTGTGTCTCGTGTTTTACTTATTTTTGACCTTGAACGAAATACTTAACGTAATGTAAATATTATATTTGACCTTGAACGAAATACTTAACGTAGTGTTATATATTATATTTACTTTGAACAATAAATTTTCCGGGTTTACATAGACCGGTTAATGTAATTAATTAACGCAAAATAGCTACCCTTCTCCCTAGCTTGCCCGGGTTCACATAAACCGGATAACGTAACTCTTTTCCTGGCAAATTGCCAGATGTCACTCCCCCACCCGGAAAATGGCTATAGGCCGGTCCGGAAGAAGAAAAAAATAATTGGAGTCCATCCTTTCATCGACATCGGACCACGGACGCCTTCTAGACAGCCTGCTCCACCCCTCAACCGCTTCCGGGTGCGGGACCCTGTCCACGTGCATGTGGCAGGGTCGTTAGACCTCTATATAGGTAGACATTATATATTCTTAAGTAGGTAACGTAATTTCCACAATTTGAAAGGTAGATAATCCGCTTCATTCTTTAGATTAATTGCAGCTGGCAACACGCTCCGACGTGTGTGCCAGATTAACGTAAAACTTAGGTTCTTGTTTTATCTTTCCCCTCCCTCCTCCGGTCATGGCGACCCCCCCCCCCCGCCCCTCCGTCCACCCGACCCCCTTCAGGAGTCTCTCCCCTCCCGTCACGGCGCGCGGCCCCGAGCCCCCCCCCCCCCCGGACGGTCCCCCTGGACCCCCCGGCTTCCCTCAGGAGCCTCGCCCGGACCGACCCGGTGCTTGGCTCCCCCCAACACCTCCCCACCCGACGGGCCTGCTCTCCTCCTCATTCAGAGGAAGGACGGAGTGCACATGAGGCACTCCAACCCGTTCGAGGTGCACCGCCAACTGGTCGCCCTCTGCGGAGAGGTGGCCAGCGCGCGCTCCATCCGTTCCGGCGCTCTGCTGGTTCAGACCCTGTCTGGCCAGCAGACGGCCACCCTCCTAGCCATCCCGTCTTTCATGGACAAGGCGTGTGAGGTGACGGCCCCCGACCATATGAATTCCTGTCAGGGATTCATCCTGTGCCCCGAAGTCAGTAATCTGACTGAGTCCGTGCTCCTCCAAGAGCTCGTGACTCAGGGGGTGACAGAAGTGGTCCGGATGCGGTCTAAGCGACCAGGCCCCAACCCCATGGTCCGGCTGCGTTTCCGGGGCTTACAGCTCCCGGAACGCCTCTACTGCGGCTACATAGTAGTCGCAGTCAAGGAGTGGACCCAAGGGCCACTGCAGTGTAAAGCCTGCTGGCGGTTCGGCCACCACCAGCGTCAGTGCCACGCCCGCCATTCCATCTGCGGGAAGTGCGCCGAGACGCACGACACATCTCAATGTGTCGGTGGCGACACCGCAGCCACTGGCTGCGTGTCGTGCGGGGTTCCCACCCCCCATGGTCCCGCGACTGCCCTGCCCGAGCGGAAGCCGCCGAAAAGACCCGGGCCCGCAAGGCGCCCCCCCCCCCCCCACCCCACCTCCCATCTCAGCGCTGGCCCCCAGCGTCTGGCCCCTGCTGCCCCCATCCCACCGAACCCCACCCATGTCCCCCCGTCGGACCTTAAGTGGGTCCACCCCACCGGTGCCACCGCCTGCCCCGACACAGCGGCAGTGTGCACCCGCACCGACGGCAGAGCTAGCCGAGTCCCACCCCATCTCAGCCGAGTCCCTTCTGGACTCTGGCAGTGCCCCAGCGGCACCCACTCCCACCCCCGCCGAATCTCTGGCGGAGTCCCCGGTCGAGTCCTCTGAGGAGGACTCTGACGCCTCTCTAATCAGAGCCGTCACCCGCCAAGTCCCAAACTCCCACTCTCCTCCCCTCTCTGAAGACAGTCGGGACCTCACCCTCTCCCCGCCATCCCTCCCCTCCCCCCACCGCCAAGTCCCAAACTCCCACCCTCCTCCCCTCTCTGAAGACAGTCGGTCCCTCACCCTCTCCCCGCCATCCCTCCCCTCCCCCCACCCCCCTTCCCGGCTCCCTCGCCCTGCCTTGCCTTCAAGGTCCAAAAGACAGGAGAGTTCCACCCCCCCCCCCCCCCCCCAGCTCCTCTGAGCGTAACCGCTACCGCCGCAATTTGAGACGGTTCACAAACAGGAAACAATAAAACACCTCCAATAAAATACTTCATTAAGTTATTTTTGACTAACTGTTAAATCATGTTGCTGCTGACGTGGGGGTTGCGTGTTGGCTGCCGGTGTCTTGTTGCGGGGTCCCCTGCTGGATCGGCCGCGCGGCGAAGGGTTCTATTCGTTGCGTGGCTGATTTGGCGGGGGATTTCTGCGATGGGATGCCGATGGTTGATGTGCGGTTTTGCGTTGGCGGCGGCATGATTCCCTGCCAAATCAGTCGCGCAACGAAAGGTTCCATTGGAATTCGTTGTTCATTTATTCGTTGGAGGGGGGGTGGGGGGGGGGGGGGGGGGAGGGGGGCGGGAATTAGGGCATACCAAGACAGATCGACCAAAGTACCTCGAAATAACACCCTACATCTCATATTTTGATAAAACTACGTGGTGAGGGTTATCTGGGCTGTAGATTCACGCTGTGAACTTTCCAGCCCCGTCCGTCAAATGGTTTTCGAGTTACAGCCTCAGCCAGAGTTACTTTGTAATGTCAAGCAAAACTCTATTTTTCAGCGGGCAATATCTCCCATCTAAATCATGCGAGTCATATAATCTTATATATCATCAGAATCATCAGTAGCAATAGATTATTATGATATAATCATTTTTGGAAAATTCGAAAATTTTGGAATTTCAACGCGTGATCTCAGGTTAAATCACGTGATTGTATAATGTGGTCATTTAAAATTCGGAATTTTGTCTATGCCAGAATCGACATCAATTCATAAGCCTTCGATGTTTAAGAAATTGTGATAGCTTTTTTCTCTAAATATTTTATTTATATTTGTGTATTTGGCAAAATCATGGTCACAAGCACAGCACGTCTTTGGTAATAACGTTGCACGTAATTGTGCTAGAGAGCTCAAATAAACGGCATTATGCTTATCTCGTCAACCTGCTTTCAATGATATATAACATCAGCCTTGTAGTCGCTCTGTGACCTTAAGGTCACGTGACCAGAGGTCACCCGGGGCAACCCACGTCAGATCGACCAAACCATAACATCCTACTTCTCGTATTTCGATTGAACTAGGTGTCGGGGGTCATCTGGGCCGTAGATTCACGCTGTAAAATTGTAAGCCCGTCCGTCGAACGGTTTTCGAGTTATAGCCTCAGGTATCTCTTTAATGTCGCCCAAAGCTTTAATTTTCTTCGGGCGATATCTCTCATATACATAATTCGTATTATATAAACCACAGATAAGAGGAGACCTGGATTTGACACGAAATTTTCGGCCTCTTATTTTAGAGCCGAAATTTGAAACGGAGCTGTTAAAGGACCACCTTGGAAAATGTTTCCCAAACACGATTTGATTATATTTTTTAATACAATTTATTTTTATATTGTCAAAAATGGCCTTATATCGCGCCGATTCAGGACAGAAAGCCGTAAATTATTATTGTTTCTTAAAACTATATGCATACTCTCTGTGTCAGTCCTGACGTTACGCGAATTTAAAAAATGGTTCAGCCAATCAGATTCGAAAGTAGTCGCTGAAGGATAGACTCGCATTAGAGATGTGCCAACCGGCGGTCGGCGGTTCACTTGCTAGCACGAGCTGCAAGCTGATTGGCTGATGGTATAGCCTCTGCCCGGGCTAGATCCAGCACCACATTCCTTCGCCAAAAAATAAAATATATTCGGCTGGAGTCAGTCAAGAATAGGGGTTTCCCAACACGGGCTACAAAACTGTTATCTCAGTTTAAAACTAATGTTGAAGGTGAACTATTTCCTTTAACCCTGCGCCGTGCCGGTGCTCGGTGCCACCTTCGCCGTGCCGGGGGGGGGGGGGGCGTTTCGACGCCCCCTCTAACTCGGCTTCTATGGGACATAGACAAAAACCAAAGACATTGTTCGAAAGCCCGTCAGAATGCATTTTGAAACTATTTCAGGCAATTTTTTGCTCAGGTCAATATTGAGGTCACCAGAGGTCATCAAGGGTCAGATTTTAAAGTTTTAGGACTTCGCTCCAGAAATTCCCAGATAGCACAGGAATTGTGATAGCTAGGAACAAACAGAAAAAAGCAATGGAAAGCTATTGCAAAATGCAATTTGCAAAGTGTCATCAGAGTTGAGCTCAGGTGAATATCTTTATTTCCAGACTTTAGGCTCCAGAGCTCATCAAATGTCAAACAGGCTATTTTTTTTAGCAAAACAGTTTTCGCAAATATCGTTTTACCTAACAAAGATAGTGGAATAATTGTGACGCCATCGTGTTTGTCTTGTCAAGGCGCTTCGTATCATATGCATGATGACTAGGCTAGGTCAACCTAAAAAATTTACCTCAGGTCAAGGTCAAGTGGTAACCCAATTAGGTCATGTTTTACATTGAGAGACGTGCCTCTACGAGACAAACATATTGGTGCCAGTTTAACTTCTCTATCTTGATTTTGTCGAGAGTTATTGGCAAAAAGGTGTTGGTGACCTCGGGTGACCTCATCTGACCCTCTAGGGGTCATTGACAAAAATTGAACCTGAAACTTCAAGAATTGCTTATGATGGCATTATCCAGAAGGAATTGGGCTGATATAATTCGTATCCTCAGAAAAGGAAGCATTTGATTATTTCCCCATTTACTTCTCCCACGTGAGGGAGGTCACGAAATTGACCCGTCCTTAGGTCACCGATATTAAAAACCCGAGATTAACGTATTGTAGTTATTATTGCTCTTATAAAATCCTGTAAGTACGAAATCGAGCGGCCAAAAACTGTGGCTGTGGTGCGACCGGAAACATTTTTGGAGGTGGGGTCACGTGACCTGGTCTGGTGACCTGACCTGAGATGACCCGAGTTATTTTTTTAAACATAATGTGCGCAATTGACGCCGGAATAGCTGTGCCAAAAACGGCGGCGCTGCGTGCCGCCGTTCTTTCGCTATCCCCGAAAAACCTTAGAGGGGGGGGGGGGGTCTAAACGCCCACCCCCGGCACGGCGCGGGTTAAGCTGATACACTTTTATGTCTCGGCTCGTGAAAATGCGAGTCCAGCACCGTCGTTCACTGCTGTGCTTAAAATAAGAGGCCGAATATTTCGTGTCAAATCCAGGTCTGCTGTTATCTGTGTATAAACCTATGTATCATCAGAATAGCCATTAACCACAAATTAATTTAATGTAATCTTTTTTTTTGAGAACTCGAATGGAAAAGTGTCGAAATTTTGGCATGTGACCTCAGGTCAGGTCACGCGATTTCGTTATGATCTCAGTTAAAATTCGTGATTTGTCTTAGGTGGAATAGGAGGGTGCAGACCCTTTGAATCATGTGACAACCTATTCCGCTCAGTGATCAAGATCACGTGATGACATAATTCAATATTTCGCCGATAGAGGCGTCTGTGGGTCCTCAAGACAAATTTTATCATCCCTATTTCCAGACTGAGAATGTTATAACAATAGCTAAAAGCAGGCACGTAGCCAAGGTGAGGGCGGCGGGGGTCCCACCCCACCCCACCCCCCCCCCCCCCCTAGAGGCCAGGAGGGCCTTTTTTTGGCGCGCGAGGGCCCTTTTCGGCGCGCGCAGCGCGCCGAAAAGGGCCGACGAGACCGCGCAAAGCGCGGTATCATAGGCTCTTTACTACACGAAGTGTGGTCTTTAGAGAGTTTAGCGGACTTCAGAGGCCCTTTAGGGCCACCAGGGCCCTCTCTGAAAGACCAGAGGGCCCTTGGACGTTCAAAAGAGCCCTGTGCATGTCAGATGGGCCCCTGGCAAGGACCGAAAGGGCCCCTGAGCGGGTCAGAGGGCCCCCTGAGCACGTCGAATCGGCCCCCTGAACACGTCGAATGGGCCTCTAGCCAGCACAGAGGGGCCTCTGGGCAGGTTGAGAGGCCCCTGAGCATGTCGACAGGGCGACAAAGTAGCCAGCGCAGTCCTTTGCCAGGTCATAAGGGCCCCTGAGCAGGTTGGAGGGCCCCCTGGACAGACCAGAGGACCCCTGAGAAGTTAAGAGGGCCCCTGTACAGGTCAGAGGGGGCCCTGACCAGACCGAAAGGCAGGGGCAGGTCGGAGGGGCGTCGGAGCATGTCGCAAGGCGACAAAGCAGCCAGCGCAGTCCTTGCTAGGTCGGAAGGGCCCCTTATAAGGTTAAAGGGCCCCTGTAGAGACCAAAGGGCCCCTGGAAAGTTAAAAGGGCTCCTGCGCAGATCGGAGGGGCCCCTGATCATACCGAAAGGACCCCTGGGCGGGTAAGAAGGGCCCCTGGCTAGACCGAAAGGGTCCCCTGGGCCGGTCGGAAGGCCCCTTGAACATGCCGGATGAGTTACTAGCCAGACTGGAGGGACCCCTGGACAGGTCGGAGGGGGCCCCTGAGCAGGGGCGGCGGATTGCGGGGGCAGGGTAC
>JAXIVJ010008584.1:0-54893 GCA_036785665.1 Chirona hameri
GAGTATGTAGGGAGACTGTGACGTCACTGTGACGTCACATCCAAGTGAATTCGACCAATCAAATGAATTGGTGCGAATGGTCATTATACTTCGGGAATTTGCCCCCCGGAACCCTCAGCCAGACCAGGGCAGCGTATGGCCGTCTCACCCCTCAGCCAGACCGAGGAAGCGCCACAGAGTATGGCCGTCCCCCCCTCTCAGCCGCGGACCGGGGCAGCGTATGGCCAACTCACCCCTGAGTCAGACCGGTGCAGCGTATGGCCGTCTCGCCAGTCGCCCCTCACACAGACCGGGGCAGAGTATGACCGTCTCCCCCCTCAGCATGAATTATCCCGCCATAGGCTGGGGGGGGGGGGGGGGGGATGGCGTTTTTCGCCCCCTCCCCATGACGAACTTTCGCAATAACTCAAAACCTAATAGCGCTATCGACGTGCAACTTCCGGTACCTTCTACATAAATTATACATATTGTGTGCGAAAATGAATTCATTTAGCGAAAAATTCCTAAATATAACGAATGTAGTGACATCACTACACACGAGTTTGACACAAAAATCAGCTAAACTTAGCAGGCCTTACAAATGCCGTATTTGAAGACAAATGCAATCGAAAAACGCCAAAAGATATCAAATCACATGGGCTACAAAATCGCTATCTCGGATTTTTGAAAATGTTGGTTTGACCCGAAACAAAATATATTTTTTTTGGGTGAAAAGAAAATCAGCATTTGCAAATATTTTTGAAAAAAACGGAAGATATGTAGAAGAACCGCATGTGGACAAAATCCAAACAAAATGTAAAAGCAATATCTTCTTTTTTGACTGACTTATCGCTCCCTAAGTATGAGTAACTCATGAAGTCATATTTTGAATTTGCGTTTTATTTTATTTTAATGACCAGATACAAATAAATAAATGCCAGCACTGTATTTATGAGACGAAACTGGTCTAGACACATTCCTTTTCTATTTCTATTTATAATTTCAAATTTTTACCTTATGTGACCTGACCTTGACCTTATATGGTGTCAGGTTGTGGAAATGACTGCTACTATCGAATTATACGTGTAGTATAACCAACACAACATGTGTCTCATGGCTTTCGTAGACCTGTGACCTTTTGTGACCTGACCTTGACCTTGACCTTTGCTTATAATTTCACTTTTGCTTATGTGGGATATGTATGTGGGATATGTATAATACCTTTGAGAGCACTTTGTATGATAATAGTCGCAATCTAAGGCTTTGGATGGAGAGCATGGCCCAAAAACTCAAATACCTAAATTTTACCTTTGAGCTGACCGTGACCTGACATATGACCTTATTTTGAACATTTCGTGTATGCTTTGGATGCGTCACATTGAGAGCTTTCGAAACCCGTCTTATGCGTCTCGTTGCAGTTATTGGTTCGGAAGATAACCAGGGGCGAAAAACGCCCCCCCCCCCCAACCAATGGCATTCGGCTGAGACCCCAGCAAATGCCGGGTTAAAGGGAGATAATCGCCTTTTTCCACAAAAATGGAGTTGGCACCTGAAATTGATAGACGAGACGAAAATATATTGTAAATTCATTACATTTTGCGTGTAACAATTCCTGCCGATAGATATTTCAAGTCATAGTTGATAAGCGTTCCACGCTGATAATCAGCAAGTACTCGGTAAGGAATTCAGTAAATTAGCCTCCCTACGCATTGTTATTTATCATAAAGGTATGCAATATGTTTCCTGCACTCTATCTTTTGGGAATATGTGCCAAACTTTTATGAACAATCAACAATCATTTGAAAAAAGTGCATTGAAATCATCAGTTTAACAGTGGCCTTACTTACCTTACTTATTTAGTGTCGGCGATTTGTTTATAAGTGCCCGTTCAAAAACGTTGAACAGATTGATGCAAAAGCGCCAGATGTTGCGCTTTCCAATAGGGAGGGAAAATACCGATCATTAATTTTCCCAAACTTCCAACTTCGAATGAGGTTTTATTTAATTCTTAAATTTAGATCACATCATTTTAATACCATAACGGTAGCCAAATAAATTGTTGCTAACAAAATCAAAAGGTGATTATTTCCCTTTAACCCACGAGTTTCTGGGGCACTTTTCATAACGCGACTTACTGGGGGGGGGGGGGGGCTATTTTGCCCCCCCCCCTCTCCTCGGATCTCCAAAACTACTGGACCTATTTGAAAAATTAAACAACATTCGATAGCCCTGGAAAATTTATCTAGGGAAACTTAACATTGTTGACCTCAGGGTCACCGATGACGTCACAGGTCACGGCAAAGAATTTGCCGTGACCTGTGACGTTTGACCGTGTCATGTGGTCTCGATGGATGGAATTGTCGCGCAAAATTGCGATATTAAACGCACAAGCAGTCGATAAATCGGTATGATTCGTGTGTCTGACACTTATAAATACCATTCTAAGCTGTTTATGACCTTGGGTCAGGTCAAGGTCATCCGAAGTCATGAGGTCATGAGGTAAAACTGCATATTTCGGTCATTAGGCGTTGTAACACATGTGTATGGGTTTGTTTTGTGTCTAGAACGCGTAAAATCACCTTAAAACATTGTGTGTTCCATATAAATAGAAGTAAAAAAGAACAACGGAAATGCATTTTTTTATGTATGGTAATGCTGTGAGAGGTGGTCGATTTTTGTCATTGAAAGGTCATAACTTCATAAGTCAGTCATTTTTTCAGATATCGACTTCAAACTTGCTACACATATTCACCGAACACGTCTCGATCGCATATATTCCGGTTACGGGATAACTCTGTTTTTTTTAATAGCAAAAAATAGATTTTGAAATTCAATAGAATTCGAGAATCCAAGAAAGCAGTTTGATAGCCGAATCTATTATCAGTAATTGTATGTATGCAAATTGAAGTTATCTTAATAACTGTACATTTTACAGCATTTTCCGCAAACCCTTATTTTTCAACAAAAAACGCAAAACATGACGTCACTCTGACGTCATGCCCGGTTGACCTATCATAACCTCATCTTTTCCCTTTAACCAAGATGTGTAACATTGATGTGCTAGAAGGTACTGAAAGTTTAATGAAAATACTAGTGCTGGTTTAGGAGATATCGCAAAATAACGTCGCGGGTTAAAGCCTGGCATGACGACATTATTCTGAAACCTTCTCTTTGATCGGAGATGTATGTACGCTGATGCAATTGATGCATGGGTACAACTTACATCAAATGTCGATTATTACAGACAATCTATATTACTATTTGATAAGCGTCTGTCTGTCTGTCTATCTGTCTATCTGTCTATCTGTCTGTCTATCCGGCACCGCTCAGTTGATTCAGTTTAAATGTCCCAGTTAAAGGAAATAGTTCACCTTCAACATTAGTTTTAAACTTAGATAGCTGTTTTGTAGCCCATGTTGGGAAACCACTATCTGCAAGTTCCCTTGACTGAAAAAGACTCTCCAGCCGAAGATATTTGACTTTTTGGCGAAGGAATTCGGCGCATATATGATATACCGTACCGTCTGAAAGTGCCAGCACTGCCATGGAGCATGCGCAGACCAATAACGCACACCATAACATTAATGATTTACGACCTTCTGTCCTGAATTAGCGCGATGTAGGACCATTTTTGAAAATAAAAAAAGAAACTATTCAAAAATATAATAAAATCGTGTTCTGAAGAAAAAAAATCCGAAGGTGAACTATTTCCTTTAATTCACGTGCTGAATTGGTGTGGATACCTCCATCCCGGAGATGCCAGCTAGCTATGCATAGAACATGTGGGGGATATGACTAGTCACCGACGCACCGGAGTTGGTGGGGCGGTGATCCCTTGACGGGTTATTAATAGGTAATTATGCAGTTCCAGTTCCAGTCCAGTTAATTAACGTGCTGAAATGGTGCCTCCACCTCCATCCTGGAGATGCCAGTGTCCAGCGGTGCGGACGGGTTAGTACTAGTAGTTTATTATGATTCTATATTACGAATCATGAATTACCTCAACGCATATATGACTTCAGTGTGTCTTATCTTATATGACAGTATATTGACACTAAACTAATGCACATCGCATATCTCAATGCCAGTTTTGAGCCTTCGTATCTGCTTACGCTTAGTGTCCGCCACCTGCCAAAACACATTAGGAACGGGCCCTACTTGCACTACATAGTCTTGCATCCAGGCGTCTGTAGATGGCGATGCTCCTTAACAAATATTTATATAAATGGCAGCACATGCGTCTTCACAGATGGCAGCACCGTTCAGTTTGCGGGCGGCGCGGCGGTGAAGGCCCAGCATTGCTCGACGTTCTCTGGCCAGTCGCAAACGGACTCGGCCTCGTTGAAGACCAGATCGGTCGGACAGGGCATGTGATGACGTACGGTGCCATGGCACAGGTAGTAGTGCTTGCAGTCCAGAGGGTCTCGGTGAAAAGTCACCTCATTGTCATCGTTCTCACAGGTCACCTGTTCGGAGGCTGCGAACAAAACGGTGGTTATTGGTCAGAGAAGGGGCCGAGAGGGAGGTGACGAAAGGCGATGTAGCGGTAAACATCGAGAAAGGAGAGGGAGGGAGGGACTGAGGTTTGATGCGGCGAGAAAAATATGCCAATGCGAAAACTACTAAAAGAGAAGGGAGCTTCTGTTAGGAGCGTTTTTCGTTTAACCAACGCCCGCTGGGCCTCTGAGTTTCCCACGCCCTGCTGGAGATGTTCGAACCCCCCCCCCTCCCCCTCGAACTTAGCTCCTATGGGGAGTACGCGAAATCCAAGTATTGCTCGATAGCTCGTCAAAAATAATATCGAAACTGTTTCAGTTATTTTTTGGCTCAGGTAAATATTGTGGTCACCAGAGGTCATCAAATGTCAAATTCTCCCATTTTAGGACTTTGCTCCAGAAACCCCCAAATATCTCGGGAACTATGATAACTAGGAACAAACGAAAAAAAATCAAAAAAATCGATTGAGCTCTATAACAATGCAATCGCCAATGGTGTCCTCAAATTGTAGCTCAGGTCAATAGTTTAGGCTCCAGAGGTCATCAAAGGTCAAAAAGACTATTTTTGACAAAACTATTTTTTCGCAAATAACCTTTTACCCCCAAAAGACAGGGCGATAATGTTGACGTCATCGTGTTTGTCTGGTCTAGGCGCTTCGAATCATATTGACGATGATCAGGTTAGGTCAACTTCGAAATTTGGCCTCAGGTCAAGGTCAATTAGTGACCTAAGTAGGTCATGTTGCAAAATGGGCGGAGTGTCTCGATGAGACAAACACATTAGTGTCGGTTTCACCTCTCTATCTTCATTCTGTCGAGAGGTATTGACAACGAAGTGTTGGTGACCTCGGATGACCTCAGCTGACCCTGTAGGCATCACTGAGCACAAATTGCATGTCTGGGTCATCAAAAACGGCCTATGATAACATGATCCTGAAGGAATTGGACCGATTTTATGCGTATCTTCGGAAAAGGAAGCATTTGAATATTTTCCCCATTGACTTATAATGGGAGGTCACAAAATTGACCCGACCAGGTCACTGATATAACAAATCCGAGATATACGAATTGTAGGTACCTAGGCTCCTATGAAATTCTTTAAGTTTCACAAATTCGGTCAAACACTGTGCCTGTGGCACGACCACAAACCTGTTAGCAGGTGGTGTCACTTGACTCTGACCTGGTGACCTGACCTGAGATGACATCGGGTGAAAAATTTCAGAACAGTTTCGCAAAGGATGGGGGATAGGGTAGGTGCTAAAACGGTGGCGCTCCGCGCGACGTTTTTTTAGCAACGAGCCCTAGCGGCGGCGGCGCGGAGCGCCGCCGTTTTTTGCCATCTCCGAAAAACCTCAGGGGGTGTTCAAACACGGGTTAAGAAGAAGTGTCAAGAAGTGTCATGCTTCATGCTTGATATGCTGCTGCTTATGAAAGTAAAATGTTATTGAAAAATCAAATTGACACGTATTGCGAAAATCGATGTGATCCTTCAATATTAGTTAAAATATAGGTCGAATTTAAAAATGGTTATAGCGTGTCATTAAATGATGATATATAAGGTGTACTGCCTTAAAGGGAATAGTTCACCTTTAACATGGGGTTTTGGACTGAGATAGCAGATTTGTAGAGCAGATCTAAAAATGGTTTGTGGTGAAAGAATTACCTCTCTACGTTAAGTAATTTCGACACAGGACTAGTGGGCCCGATTTCATTCCCGCTGTTCTGGGCTACGATCTGGGAATGAACGCTCGCCGCCGCGCCGCCGGAGGAAGGAACACTCTCTGGCACGTAGTCTCTGGTCACGACGCCGCGTTAATATCCGCTCAGCCACCCGGGCGGCGCGGCGGCCCCTTGTCAGAGACTGTACTTGGCGTCAGGCGGAGCGGGGCGGAGCCAGAACGCCAGCTGCTCTCGTACGATTTCTCGTGAAATAGAAAGAGAAACTTACTTCTTTCTCCACATATATCCATCAGTTGTCCAAACCAAAGTCATATTCATAGTTTTGAGCTCAAGATGCACCTAATGGTTGAACTTCAAGACAACTTTCAAGGTGACCTATTCCCTTTAAGCAAATACATAATAATGACCCCAAAGTATCAAAACAGTAAAGCATATCGTTGTGTCCGTTTTCGCCTCTGCCGCACTCACCTGCCGTCTGACCTCTAACTGTACCGATATTGGTACCGGTACCGGCCCGTGTACCGGGGGCTGCGGTCACACCGTCGTATGTGTACGGTACTCGGTACCCGTCCAGCGCGCGGTGCACAGCTGTCATGAGCGGGTACGGCCCATCCCCGCACGATCCTCCGAAATCGTCCAGGTCAGCTGACCACAGCTGTACACCGCCAAAGCCGAGCTTCCGCAGCCAGGCCACCTGGTGGACAGAGTGGGAGTTACGGAGAGGGTGACATCTGGTGGACAGATCGGGAGTTATGGAGAACGGACATCTGGTGGACAGATCAGGAGTTACGGAGAAGGGACATCTGGTGGACAGAGTGCGAGTTACGGAGAAGGGACATCTGGCGGACAGAGCGGGAGTTATGGAGAACGGACATCTGGTGGACAGAGCAGGAGTTATGGAGAAGGGACATCTGGTGGAGAGAGTGGGAGTTACGGAGAAGGGACATCTGGTGGACAGATCGGAGTTACGCAGAAGGGACATCTGGTGGACAGAGCGGGAGTTACGGAGAAGGGACATCTGGCGGACAGAGCGGGAGTTATGGAGAACGGACATCTGGTGGACAGAGCAGGAGTTACGGAGAAGGGACATCTAGTGGACAGAGCGGGAGTTATGGAGAAGGTGACATCTGGTGGACAGAGCGGGAGTTACGGAGAAGGGACATCTGGCGGACAGAGCGGGAGTTATGGAGAAGAGACATCTGGTGGACAGAGCGGGAGTTATGGAGAAGGTGACATCTGGTGGACAGAGCGGGAGTTATGGAGAAGAGACATCTGGCGGACAGAGTGGGAGTTATGGAGAAGGTGACAACTGGTGGACAGAGTGCGAGTTACGGAGAGGGTGACATCTGGTGGACAGAGCGGGAGTTACGGAGAAGGTGACATCTGGTGGACAGAGTGGGAGTTACGCAGAAGGGACATCTGGTGGACAGAGCGGGAGTTACGGAGAAGGGACATCTGGTGGACAGAGTGGGAGTTACGGAGAAGGGACATCTGGTGGACAGAGCGGGAGTTACGGAGAAGGGACATCTGGTGGACAGAGTGGGAGTTACGGAGAAGGTACATCTGGTGGACAGAGCGGGAGTTACGGAGAAGGGACATCTGGTGGACAGAGCGGGAGTTACGGAGTGGGTGACATCTGGTGGACAGAGTGCGAGTTACGGAGAAGGTACATCTGGTGGACAGAGCGGGAGTTATGGAGAAGGGACATCTGGTGGACAGATCGGAGTTACAGAAAAGGGACATCTGGTGGACAGATCGGGAGTTACGGAGAAGGGACATCTGGTGGACAGATCGGAGTTACAGAGAAGGGACATCTGGTGGACAGATCGGGAGTTACGGAGAGGGTGACATCTGGTGGACAGAGCGGGAGTTACGGAGAAGGGACATTTGGTGGACAGATCGGAGTTACGCAGAAGGGACATCTAGTGGACAGAGCGGGAGTTACGGAGAAGGGACATCTGGTGGACAGATCGGAGTTACAGAGAAGGGACATCTGGTGGACAGATCGGGAGTTACGGAGAGGGTGACATCTGGTGGACAGATCGGGAGTTACGGAGAAGGGACATCTGGTGGACAGAGCGGGAGTTATAGAGAAGTGACATCTGGTTGACAGATCGGAGTTACAGAGAAGGGACATCTGGTGGACAGATCGGGAGTTACGGAGAAGAGACATCTGGTGGACAGATCGGAGTTACAGAGAAGGGACATCTGGTGGACAGATCGGGAGTTACGGAGAAGGGACATCTGGTGGACAGATCGGAGTTACAGAGAAGTGACATCTGGTGGACAGATCGGGAGTTACGGAGAAGGTGACATCTGGCGGACAGAGCGGGAGTTACGGGTGACATCTGGTGGATAGAGGGGGAGTTACCGAGAAGGGACATCTGGTGGACAGATCGGGAGTTACGGAGAAGGTGACATCTGGTGGACAGAGCGGGAGTTACGGGTGACATCTGGTGGACAGAGCGCGAGATACGGAGAAGGTGACATCTGGAGGACAGAGTGGGAGTTACGGAGAATGTGACAACTGGTGGACAGAGTGCGAGTTACGGGTGACATCTGGTGGACAGAGTGCGAGTTACGGGTGACATCTGGTGGACAGAGTGCGAGTTACGGAGAAGGTGACATCTGGTGGACAGAGCGGGAGTTACGGAGAAGGTGACATCTGGTGGACAGAGCGGGAGTTACGGAGAGGGTGACATCTGGTGGACAGAGTGCGAGTTACGGAGAAGGGACATCTGGTGGACAGAGTGGGAGTTAGGGAGAAGGTGACATCTGGTGGACAGAGCGGGAGTTACGGGTGACATCTGGTGGACATAGTGGGAGTTATGGAGAGGGTGACACCTGGTGGACAGAGCGGGAGTTACGGAGAAGGTGACATCTGGTGGACAGAGTGCGAGTTACGGAGAGGGTGACATCTGGTGGACAGAGCGGGAGTTACGAGTGACATCTGGTGGATAGAGCGGGAGTTACGGGTGACATCTGGTGGACAGAGCGGGAGTTATGGAGAGGGTGACATCTGGTGGACAGAGTGGGAGTTATGGAGAGGGTGACATCTGGTGGACAGAGTGCAAGTTACGGGTGACATCTGGTGGACAGAGTGCGAGTTACGGAGAGGGTGACATCTGGTGGACAGAGTGCGAGTTACGGAGAGGGTGACATCTGGTGGACTGAGTGCGAGTTACGGGTGACATCTGGTGGACAGAGTGCGAGTTACGGAGAGGGTGACATCTGGTGGACAGAGTGCGAGTTACGGAGAAGGTGACATCTGGTGGACAGAGTGGGAGTTACGGAGAGGGTGACATCTGGTGGACAGAGTGCGAGTTACGGAGAGGGTGACATCTAGTGGGCAGAGTGCGAGTTACGGAGAGGGTGACGTCTGGTGGACAGAGTGCGAGTTACGGAGAAGGGACATCTGGTGGACAGAGTGGGAGTTACGGAGAAGAGACATCTGGTGGACAGAGCGGGAGTTACGGAGAGGGTGACATCTGGTGGACAGGGTGCGAGTTACGGGTGACATCTGGTGGACAGAGCGCGAGTTACGGGTGACATCTGGTGGACAGAGTGCGAGTTACGGGTGACATCTGGTGGACAGAGTGCGAGTTACGGGTGACATCTGGTGGACAGAGTGCGAGTTACGGAGAGGGTGACATCTGGTGGACAGAGTGCGAGTTACGGGTGACATCTGGTGGACAGAGTGCGAGTTACGGAGAAGGGATATCTGGTGGACAGAGTGCGAGTTACGGAGAGGGTGACATCTGGTGGACAGAGTGCGAGTTACGGAGAGGGTGACATCTGGTGGACAGAGTGCGAGTTACGGGTGACATCTGGTGGACAGAGTGCGAGTTACGGAGAAGGGACATCTGGTGGACAGAGTGCGAGTTACGGAGAGGGTGACATCTGGTGGACAGAGTGCGAGTTACGGAGAAGGTGACATCTGGTGGACAGAGTGGGAGTTACGGAGAGGGTGACATCTGGTGGGCAGAGTGCGAGTTACGGAGAAGGGACATCTGGTGGACAGAGTGCGAGTTACGGAGAGGGTGACGTCTGGTGGACAGAGCGGGAGTTACGGAGAGGGTGACATCTGGTGGACAGAGTGCGAGTTACGGAGAGGGTGACATCTAGTGGGCAGAGTGCGAGTTACGGAGAGGGTGACATCTGGTGGACAGAGTGCGAGTTACGGAGAAGGGACATCTGGTGGACAGAGTGGGAGTTACGGAGAAGGGACATCTGGTGGACAGAGCGGGAGTTACGGAGAGGGTGATATCTGGTGGACAGAGTGCGAGTTACGGGTGACATCTGGTGGACAGAGTGCGAGTTACGGAGAAGGTGACATCTGGTGGACAGAGTGCGAGTTACGGAGAGGGTGACATCTGGTGGACAGAGTGCGAGTTACGGGTGACATCTGGTGGACAGAGTGCGAGTTACGGGTGACACTGGTGGACAGAGCGGGAGTTACGGAGAGGGTGAAATCTGGTGGACACAGTGCGAGTTACGGGTGACATCTGGTGGGCAGAGTGCGAGTTACGGGTGACATCTGGTGGACAGAGTGCGAGTTACGGGTGACATCTGGTGGACAGAGTGCGAGTTACGGTGACATCTGGTGGACAGAGTGCGAGTTACGGAGAGGGTGACATCTAGTGGACAGAGTGCGAGTTACGGGTGACATCTGGTGGACAGAGTGCGAGTTACGGGTGACATCTGGTGGACAGAGCGGGAGTTACGGGTGACATCTGGTGGACAAAGTGCGAGTTACGGGTGACATCTGGTGGACAGAGCGGGAGTTACGGAGAGGGTGACATCTGGTGGACAGAGTGCGAGTTACGGGTTACATCTGGTGGACAGAGCGGGAGTTACGGAGAGGGTGACATCTGGTGGACAGAGTGCGAGTTACGGGTTACATCTGGTGGACAGAGCGGGAGTTACGGAGAGGGTGACATCTGGTGGACAGAGTGCGAGTTACGGGTTACATCTGGTGGACAGAGCGGGAGTTACGGAGAGGGTGACATCTGGTGGACAGAGTGCGAGTTACGGGTTACATCTGGTGGACAGAGCGGGAGTTACGGAGAGGGTGACATCTGGTGGACAGAGTGCGAGTTACGGGTTACATCTGGTGGACAGAGCGGGAGTTACGGAGAGGGTTACATCTGGTGGACAGAGTGCGAGTTACGGAGAGGGTGACATCTGGTGGACAGAGTGCGAGTTACGGGTTACATCTGGTGGACAGAGCGGGAGTTACGGAGAGGGTGACATCTGGTGGACAGAGTGCGAGTTACGGGTGACATCTGGTGGACAGAGCGGGAGTTACGGAGAGGGTGACATCTGGTGGACAGAGTGCGAGTTACGGGTGACATCTGGTGGACAGAGCGGGAGTTACGGAGAGGGTGACATCTGGTGGACAGAGTGCGAGTTACGGGTTACATCTGGTGGACAGAGCGGGAGTTACGGAGAGGGTGACATCTGGTGGACAGAGTGCGAGTTACGGGTTACATCTGGTGGACAGAGCGGGAGTTACGGAGAGGGTGACATCTGGTGGACAGAGTGCGAGTTACGGAGAGGGTGACATCTGGTGGACAGAGTGCGAGTTACGGGTGACATCTGGTGGACAGAGCGGGAGTTACGGAGAGGGTGACATCTGGTGGACAGAGTGCGAGTTACGGAGAGGGTGACATCTGGTGGACAGAGCGGGAGTTACGGAGAGGGTGACATCTGGTGGACAGAGTGCGAGTTACGGGTTACATCTGGTGGACAGAGCGGGAGTTACGGAGAGGGTGACATCTGGTGGACAGAGTGCGAGTTACGGGTGACATCTGGTGGACAGAGCGGGAGTTACGGAGAGGGTGACATCTGGTGGACAGAGTGCGAGTTACGGAGAGGGTGACATCTGGTGGACAGAGTGCGAGTTACGGGTGACATCTGGTGGACAGAGGGGAGTTACGGAGAGGGTGACATCTGGTGGACAGAGTGCGAGTTACGGGTGACATCTGGTGGACAGAGCGGGAGTTACGGAGAGGGTGACATCTGGTGGACAGAGTGCGAGTTACGGGTGACATTTGGTGGATGAGTTAGCCTCCTGGTTGCTTCTTGCTGCCAGCATGGCTTCAGGCCGACCCGATCCTGGTTGCTTCTTGCTGCCAGCATGGCTTCAGGCCGACCCGAACACAGTTTTGACAGATGCCGTAATCTGGCGGCTAGTGGAGCCCAGCGCCAGCGCCAGCCAGTAGTGGAGCGCCAAGCAGCTTACACGCGGTCCATGTCTGGACAAAATTGTCGTAGTTATGGCAATAAAGAAGAAGGTCAGGAAACGTAATTCTCTGCCTCATGTCAAGGTTCACTACATAATTTCGAAGCCATTTCCCTAGAATGGTGCAAAAGCCATGCTGCTTGCTGACTTGCACTTGCCTTTTTCTCCAGCGATCTCTTGTCGTCGAATCCGACCCAGAATTCTCCATTGAAGGCGAAAGGCACCTCTTGTTGGTCGTCCCAAACCAAGGTTGTGTTCTCTCGATCCAAAAACTCGCAGACCTGGGGCAATCAGCAGGCATGCTAGTATGTTAGGCTTGTTGTATGACCCAGGCTGGTGGGTAAGTATCTAAGTGTATTACTGGAAAACCACAGTGTGCAGACATGCTCAAATATGAATACGTCACACTATCAATTTAGTATATCTGCTTCTTTTGATTGCAAGCAGACATGTAGTTTGTACTGCAGACCTTATTATTCCAAATATGCCGTATCGAAATGCTGGTAAAGCCTTTTCGCATTTCGGCGGTGTATGCCAATCCATGACAATGCATATTGGATAAGCAAACAAACGTTTGAAGTTCAATATTCGCCACCACAAAAACACAAATCACTGACAACATTCGTTGATTGTGTTTGTGTGTTTGTGTGGTGTGATTTGTCATCGGTACATGATTGTATTCTGGAAACCCTGAGCATCTTCTCTGCGCCTCTACGACTCTCGGCATCCTCATTTGACCCCACCTCAAAATAGGCCGCGAAGCCAGGCTCCTGACTGAATCTCCCCGGTTTTCCAGCGTCCTTCACGAGTGCTCCGATATCGTACTGCTCTGGATCATCCAGCATGAACGAACGCCCGTAGGTGGGCAGCCCGATCAGCGTCTTCTCCGGGGGAGCTCCTGCCCTGACAAGTTCCCGTGCTGCACCGTCCTGTGATGACAGGGGTCAGAAGGGTCAGGTTAGAGGTCAAAAGGGTCAGGTTAGGGGTCAGAAGGGTCAGGTTAGGGGTCAGAAGGGTCAGGCCAGGGGTCAGAAGGGTCAGGTTAGGGGTCAGAAGGGTCAGGTTAGGGGTCAGCAGGGTCAGGTTAGAGGTCAAAAGGGTCAGGTTAGGGGTCAGAAGGGTCAGGTTAGAGGTCAAAAGGGTCAGGTTAGAGGTCAAAAGGGTCAGGTTAGGGGTCAGAAGGGTCAGGTTAGGGGTCAAAAGGGTCAGGTTAGGGGTCAGAAGGGTCAGGTTAGGGGTCAGCAGGGTCAGGTTAGGGGTCAGAAGGGTCAGGTCAGGGGTCAGAAGGGTCAGGTTAGGGGTCAGAAGGGTCAGGTTAGGGGTCAGAAGGGTCAGGTTAGGGGTCAGAAGGGTCAGGTTAGGGGTCAGAAGGGTCAGGTTAGGGGTCAGAAGGGTCAGGTCAGGGGTCAGCAGGGTCAGGTTAGGGGTCAGAAGGGTCAGGTTAGGGGTCAGAAGGGTCAGGTTAGGGGTCAGCAGGGTCAGGTTAGAGGTCAAAAGGGTCAGGTTAGGGGTCAGAAGGGTCAGGTCAGGGGTCAGAAGGGTCAGGTTAGGGGTCAGAAGGGTCAGGTTAGGGGTCAGAAGGGTCAGGTTAGGGGTCAGAAGGGTCAGGTTAGGGGTCAGAAGGGTCAGGCCAGGGGTCAGAAGGGTCAGGTTAGGGGTCAGAAGGGTCAGGTTAGGGGTCAGCAGGGTCAGGTCAGGGGTCAGAAGGGTCAGGTTAGGGGTCAGAAGGGTCAGGTTAGGGGTCAGAAGGGTCAGGTTAGGGGTCAGAAGGGTCAGGTCAGGGGTCAGAAGGGTCAGGTTAGGGGTCAGAAGGGTCAGGTTAGGGGTCAGCAGGGTCAGGTCAGGGGTCAGAAGGGTCAGGTTAGGGGTCAGCAGGGTCAGGTCAGGGGTCAGAAGGGTCAGGTTAGGGGTCAGAAGGGTCAGGGCAGGGGTCAGAAGGGTCAGGTTAGGGGTCAGCAGGGTCAGGTTAGGGGTCAGAAGGGTCAGGTTAGGGGTCAGCAGGGTCAGGTTAGGGGTCAGAAGGGTCAGGCATGACGGTTATAGGGGCCAGGATCCGCAACCTGGGTACGACCATCTACAATAAAGTCCAGAAGGCATTGAGTTTAAAGACTGGATTTTGGCTGTGTGTGTTTACATATCGCCTATCGGTATATATGCGCAAGTGGTTCGACAGAACTTTCAAGAGGTGGAATAGTCGAGTGCGAGTATTAGTAAAGAAATTGTTAGTGCACCATTTTGAGTCTGAAAATAGAGAGCTTTATTTCTTTCTTGTTTTACTCAATACGTACTTACTTTTGCACCACACATAGCTTTCTAATTCTGTATATTACAAGTATTTGTGTAAGTTCCTGGCTGTGGGTCATGATTTGAACAATACGCCACACCGTCATTATACAATAATCCATATAAAACCCTGCGGTCGTTGCGAAGCGATTAACTGGCTCTCCACTTACCAGACTCAGCAGTCGTTCCTCCGGAGGGGCACTCTGGAGCGGGTACAGGGGAGCGTTGTGTCCCACCACTTACCAGACTCAGCAGCTGTTCCTCCGGAGGGGTACTCTGGAGCGGGTACAGGGGAGCGTTGTGTCCCACCACTTACCAGACTCAGCAGCTGTTCCTCCGGAGAGGCACTCTGGAGCGGGTACAGGGGAGCGTTGTGTCCCACCACTTACCAGACTCAGCAGCTGTTCCTCCGGAGAGGCACTCTGGAGCGGGTACAGGGGAGCGTTGTGTCCCACCACTTACCAGACTCAGCAGCTGTTCCTCCGGAGAGGCACTCTGGAGCGGGTACAGGGGAGCGTTGTGTCCCACCACTTACCAGACTCAGCAGCTGTTCCTCCGGAGAGGCACTCTGGAGCGGGTACAGGGGAGCGTTGTGTCCCACCACTTACCAGACTCAGCAGCTGTTCCTCCGGAGAGGCACTCTGGAGCGGGTACATGGGAGCGTTGTGTCCCACCACTTACCAGACTCAGCAGCTGTTCCTCCGGAGAGGCACTCTGGAGCGGGTACAGGGGAGCGTTGTGTCCCACCACGTCTTCCCAGGCGCCGTGCAAGTCGTACGTCATCAAGTTCATGAAGTCCACGTGTTGAGATATGTCCGGAATGTCGTACCTGGAATGGAAAACTCCCGATATAAAATTACTACATAGTCACAAATAGCCATATGGCTAGTGTGGTTGATTGGTAATGCAATACAAACAACCTATGATGATGACGAATAAAAACAAATATATTTAGCTAAATCTTTCGGTTGGATGCACATGTATTAGGGATGCAAACTTGAGCATTTGACAGGAACGATGAGCAAACATTGTATATCGATTTCACGATTGTGTAGTGTATTTAGCATTACAGCCCAAATTGGCTCTTATCTTTCGCGGCCAGAAATCCGTTGCGTTACATGAAGAATAGAATGTGTGGCGTAGCTAAAGCTGAGTGTTCAGTACCCGTCCTGAATGTCGGCCGGATTGCCCGGCAGAGCCGCTGTCAGCAGCAGGCGCGCCTTCCTATTGGCCGCTGCTTCGCTGTCGAAAGCCAGCCGGAACTCCCTGATCAGCCGACTGAAGGCGTCCCGATCCTCCGGCCCGCTGAAATGAGGCCAAGCTCACTGTTCAGTTAATTGTGATCATGTTCTGGAGAACCAGCCAACTGCACTCAAACTTCTGATCCATGGTGACGAAGCTGTCTCAAATACCTTACGTCAACAATTTAGCTGTATAAATCATATTTCAACGTATTCGATTTCCCTGTCTGTACAAGGAATATAGGCATCAGCACATGGCGGGATTTTAAATTCGTTCTTTTACCGAAATAAAATGTAAATAATGTATTCGTTGATCGGTCATTGATATCAATGCACTAATGTCTCGCAGAGTCACATCAAGCAGTACTCACTACTCACCCATCCATTCCCCTAAACTGCCAACAGGCCACCAGAGGCACACCTACCTGGGATACTCCCAGGCTACATCCAGGCCGTCCAGCTCCATCCTTCTGATGCTGTCCACTGTGTCGTAGACGAAGGTGTTCATTCTGTAGTCACTGGAGGTTAGAGACCGGAACTCCTCTGGATCCATCGCGTGGCCGCCGAGGCTGATCAGAATCTGACGCAGATACATGCATGGCAGATACGAGTCAAAATCTAACGCAGATACATAGCAGATACATGTCAGATACAAGTCAAAATCTGACGTAGATACATAGCAGATGCATGGCAGATACGAGTCAAAATCTGATGCAGATACATAGCAGATGCATGTCAGATACAAGTCAAAATATAACGCAGATACATAGCAGATGCATGGCAGATACAAGTCAAAATCTGACGTAGATACATAGCAGATACATGGCAGATACGAGTCAAAATCTGACGTAGATACATAGCAGATGCATGGCAGATACGAGTCAAAATCTGACGTAGATACATAGCAGATACATGGCAGATACGAGTCAAAATCTGACGCAGATACATAGCAGATGCATGGCAGATACAAGTCAAAATATAACGCAGATACATAGTAGATACATGGCAGATACGAGTCAAAATCTGACGTAGATACATAGAAGATACATGGCAGATACGAGTCAAAATCTAACGCAGATACATAGCAGATGCATGGCAGTTACAAGTCAAAATATAACGCAGATACATAGCAGATGCATGGCAGATACAAGTCAAAATCTGACGTAGATACATAGCAGATACATGGCAGATACGAGTCAAAATCTGACGTAGATACATAGCAGATGCATGGCAGATACGAGTCAAAATCTGACGTAGATACATAGCAGATACATGGCAGATACGAGTCAAAATCTGACGCAGATACATAGCAGATGCATGGCAGATACAAGTCAAAATCTGACGTAGATACATAGCAGATACATGGCAGATACGAGTCAAAATCTGACGTAGATGATAGCAGATGCATGGCAGATACGAGTCAAAATCTGACGCAGATACATAGCAGATGCATGGCAGATACAAGTCAAAATATAACGCAGATACATAGTAGATGCATGGCAGATACGAGTCAAAATCTGACGTAGATACATAGCAGATACATGGCAGATACGAGTCAAAATCTGACGTAGATACATAGCAGATGCATGGCAGATACGAGTCAAAATCTGACGTAGATACATAGAAGATACATGGCAGATACGAGTCAAAATCTAACGCAGATACATAGTAGATACATGGCAGATACGAGTCAAAATCTGACGTAGATACATAGCAGATGCATGGCAGATACGAGTCAAAATATAACGCAGATACATAGCAGGTGCATGGCAGATACAAGTCGCAAGCTGACAGAGTTACGTAGATACAGGGCAGATACGAGTTAAAATCTGACTCGGATACGCGCAGATACACAACTGATACATAATATGGGAGGGATGGAGGCAATATTGAAGGGAATATGATGAAGAAAGAGAAAAAAATATTTGTAGATACATCTCTGGGGAGTAATAAATCCATCGTTTCTTTTTGTAAGTACTGACGTCACTACATACTCTCGCATTTCACCATCCAGTACGCCTAACCTTGAGGTTCGTGTTGGTCTCCTTCAGTCTCAGCATCTGCTGGTAGTCGCTGTCGGGATCACTGCGCTCCTGGTCGTCTGAGGGCAGCTGGAGGCGACCCTGGGTCACCCCGGCGAACGCCCACACCACGTGGGTGCACAGGTCGGGGTCAAGGTCAGCCGGACTGAACCGGCCGCGACCTGGCCGGTCACGAGCCCAGCCAGTGACGTAGCAGAATATCTTAGGCGGCGCCACTGTTGGAGGAGAGAAGAAGACACTGGTCAGAGGCAATCATGATGTGGTTTGAGATGGTAATTATTAGCATGGCAAATATGACATCAATACACATACATTTCCCTGGCTCTGGCGGAGAACCTAGAAGCAGTTAGGAAGTGTTTTCTGTGTTGGAGACCGTGCGGTTGGCTTGGCTTCGGATTGTTTTGGATCACTGACTTTCAAGGTTATCAGAACTTTGTTAATGGTGTTTTGAAGGGAATAATTCACATTTAACATGGGGTTTTGAACTGAGATAGCAGATTTGTAGACCAGATCGAAAAATGGGTTGTGTGAAATAATTACCTCGCTAGTCGCTACGCAAAGTAATTTCGACACAGGACTACCTTTTAGAAGACTCTGTTTCGGGTCCGCAAAACTTCACAACGGTTGTTTACGTTACAAGCAGCCTGCGTATATATGCCTAAAGTCCACCATTATTGTGTGCAGTGGCTTCCATATTCAAGCAACCATATGCATGACGTCATTTATTTTCATGAAGATTGTTAAGGCCATGAAGGAAAAAAGAGAAACATGTCTATTTCTCGACGGATATCCATCTATCGTCCAAACAAATGTCTTATTCGTTTTTTCCTGCTCAAAATATAAGTATAGCCAAATTTCAAGACTTTTTGCAATGTGACCTATTCCCTTTTGCACCAAAACTTAGCAGTTTTTAAGCAATTTAATTTATTATTTGAAAAATGGGGTCTCGGCTGGTGCCGCCGTTGATTGGCTGACAGCCACTTTGTCAGTCAATCCCACTTTGTCAGCCAATCAGCGATGGTCTATAGCTCAATAATGACGTCATCATCCCCCCCCCCAAAAAAAAACACATACATTTGTATAAAGTTAAGTGGCTTTTCGAGAGAGAAAAATATCACCATGGTTTTCAGCAGCACTTACTTCATATTTTCGACTACAACCAGCGTGTGTTTGACAACTTTCAGAGAGGTGAAACATTCCCTTTAACAACGGTTTCTTGCCGCAGCGCAGCTTTGCTATCTTCCGCCGCTTTGAAAACCAGTAGACTGTACCGCAAAATGTTGTGCCGTGCGGCGCAATTTACCACTTATGTTGTGTCGTGTGGCGCAGTTTACCTACTTAAGTTGTGTCGTGCGGCGCAGTTTACCATTTATGCTATGCATGTAACAAGATGTAGTCTCCAGATGTCTTACATACCTATCACCTATTCATTGTCAATGAAAGTCTGATAACACTAGGTGATCACTAAACGCATCACTTATTATATATAACGTAGCTTTTGCAAAGTCATTGCTGCGTCTTTTTCCAAAATAATGACTATAAGTCTGTCGAAAGTCTGTAATACAGCAGCACCTCTTAACGATCCCCGGTTAAACCGAACTAGGCAATCCGGTGACTCCTACCCCTAAGTCACACAGAGTTATGAGTAAGCCCAGCACATACACTTACAATTATTGTCTTCGACTGGGGCGAGGGAGGTGGGTGTGTTGGAGAAGGGAGACGCAGGGATCTGCCCTCTCGCCACCTTCACCTGAAGTTTCTCGATGGCAGATAGGTCAGCAGTGATGCCTGCAAAAAGGAAAACATGTATTACTTGTCTCAGTTTAAACCGTTATCTCCTGTAAAATATATGACAGCTAAATGCAGGCTGCCATATTTGTATTTGTGTCCTACACCTGTAGTGGCGGGAGTAGCATAACAGCATGGTTTGACGAAATCCACAGACCTCACAGATAAACAGGAGTTGTTGAGGACCAATAATGATACTTCAAGCTATAACGGCCACAAACTGTATGACTACGGTTTAAGATCCAACAATAATTATCTAACTATTAACTCTCGCCCTGGTGGGGGGGAGGGGGGGGGGGGGGGCATTTTGACCTCCCCTTTTTCTCAGTTTTTCTCAAGAATATCGGAAAACGGCGGCGTGTATAGCACCGACAAATTTGGAACAGCAATTCGGGCATCAATTACCCACATTACCCACATTAGGTAGACGTTTTTATCTCAGGTCATCTCAGGTCAGGTCACCAGGTCACGTCAAGTGACCTTACCCAAAAAAAAAGGTTTGTGGTCGTGCCAAAGCCACAGTCTTTGTCCGAGAGATTTGAAACTTGCATGATTTGATAAGGTCATAAGTACCTAAAATCAGTTTATCTCGCTTTTTTGTATCGGTGACCTAAGGCTAGTCAATTTCGTGTCCTCTCTATTATAAGTAAATGGGAAAATATACAAATGCTTCCTATTCAGAGAATATGCATTGCGTTAGGCCAATTCTTTCAGAACTATGTTATTTTAGCTCATTCCTGATGACCCAGGTGCAATTGCTGCTCAGTGACCTCTGCAAAGTCAGCTGAGGTCAGCAGCACCTGTTTGCTAATAACTCTTGATAAAATCAAGATAGAGACGTACACATGACACCATTTTGTTTTCATCGTCGAGACGCGTCGCCTTATATGCAACATGACCTACCAGGCTTACCAAATGACCTTGTCCTGAGGTCAATTTGGAAGTTGACCTAACCAGGTCACCATTAATATGTTTCGAAGGGCATAAACGAGATAAACATGATGGTGTTACAATGTTTAACTCTATGTTTAACTGGTAAAAGTTATTCACGAAAACAACTTGTTGGTAACAAATGCCCTCGTTTCCTTTGGTGACCTCTGGAGCCTAAACTGTTGACCTGAGCTAAAATTTGAGGACAACAATTGCAATTGCATTTTGTAAGAGCTTTAGATTGCTTTGTTCCGTTTGTTTATAGCTATCGTCGTTCTTGAGATATTTGGGGGTGTTCGAAACGAAGTCCTAAAACTGGCAAATTATATATTTAATGACCTCTGGTGACCTCAATATTGACCTGAGCAGCAAAATATCCGAGTGACTTCGAATGCCCTTGTCAAGAGCTTTTAAGCGTATTTGTCGGAGTTTTTCTAGCCCTTTTAGTTTTCGAGTTAGAGGGGAGGGTTATTTTGACCCCCCAACCATGACGAAGTTGTCTCAGAGGCCCACCGGGGCAAGAGTTAAGAATGATACGCTCCACTTACAGCAGATACTTCTTCAGGACTACACTTTTCAGAACAAGCAACTGTTAAAAGCACTCGTACAGTGCATTAAACAGAAGCCCAGCGCTCTTCTGATTGAGTTGCAGGGGTGGACACATGTCTGCAGCCTGTGCGTACCTTGTGCCTTGAGGATGGCTAATATATCCGCTACGCTGATCTGCGATAGAGCTGTGAGCTGCGCCTGTGGCGGTGGCAGAGGTAGAGGTGGAGGCGCCTGTCGCTTGGCCACCTTTGACCAGTCAATGTCCGGAGCATTGTCTGACCGGGGGATTTCCAGCAACTCCTCCCTGGGGAATGCCAGCAGAGTCAATGCCGGGGAATACGCTTAAGCTGATAGAGAACGCAAACATATTCAGCAGCTGAAATGATGAAGTTATGCTGTTTTTTAGGAAAGGTGGTTCAGTTTCTGGTGAGGATGGTGTAGTTGCTGTTGAAGCTGGGTAACTATTATCGCTCGCGACACACTTAATTAACATGTGGCTCCAGGCTGGCATACGTCTTTGATAATGTGCATCCCAGTGACAATATACAGGAATGTCCATCGAGATCCCGAGACATAGAGGCCATTCACCTTAAGACACCTTGAGACCTATTCACCTTGAGACATCTTGAGACCTATTCACCTTGAGACACCTTGAACCTATTCACCTTGAGACACCTTGAGAGGTATTCACCTTGAGACACCTTGAGACCTATTCACCCTGAGACACCTTGATACCTATTCACCTTGAGACACCTTGAGACCTATTCACCTTGAGACACCTTGAGACCTATTCACCTTGAGACACCTTGAGACCTATTCACCTTGAGACACCTTGAGACCTATTCACCTTGAAACACCTTGAGACCTATTCACCTTGAGACACCTTGATCAGCGGATACGTCGCTCCTCCACAACCTGCCGCAGCGAAATCATCCATACTCACCTCATGGCGGTCATCAGCGGATACGTCGCTCCTCCACAATCCGCCGCAGCGAAATCATCCATACTCACCTCATGGCGGTCATCAGCGGATACGTCGCTCCTCCACAATCCGCCGCAGCGAAATCATCCATACTCACCTCATGGCGGTCATCAGCGGATACGTCGCTCCTCCACGATCCGCCGCAGCGAAATCATCCATACTCACCTCATGGCGGTCATCAGCGGATACGTCGCTCCTCCACAACCTGCCGCAGCGAAATCATCCATACTCACCTCATGGCGGTCATCAGCGGATACGTCGCTCCTCCACAATCCGCCGCAGCGAAATCATCCATGCTCACCTCATGGCGGTCATCAGCGGATACGTCGCTCCTCCACAACCCGCCGCAGCGAAATCATCCATGTCCACCGACCACACCATGGCCCCGCCGAGGTCCAGGCTCCTGATCAAGTCCATCTTGATGCGAATAGCTCGTTCGTCGTCAAAGCCGACCCACTGGTCCCCGTCGATCATGACAGGCACGGACATCTCGTCATCCCACAAGTAGGTGGCGCCACCGTGCAGCTTCTGACAGATCTGACGGTGGAAATGGCGCAGGTCGGGCTCGGGTTAAGTTGGTGTTCAAGGTTGCACGGTGTATGACTACGTGATGAGCGAAGGTGTGTTAATATGACATTTTGATTAAATCTGTATGCCTATTAATTAACCCTATTCCCTGCGGGGCAGATTCTGCCCTCCTCCCGGTGGTTTTTCGCTTGCTACACCTAAACAACTGGGCCTAGCGTCTTTAAATTTGCTGACTTTTCCCATCATTAATTTGCACGTGTTGTGTCAATTAAAAAAAAATCGGGCCAGCAGAGGCAGTACCAGGCTCCTGTGTTTTGGGAGGGTGTTACGAATGCGGTTGTGTGGCGCATACTTCCTTCGTAGTTTGCGGTGCAATAAATACGTCAGAAACATTTTCACTGCAATATGCATCATGCAGACTGGGATTGTACATATTTATTGGCAGAGGCGCACTCATCAGGTACACCAAAATGGGAGGCGATACTCTCCCTCAAATTAGGTCTACCTTCAAATTAGCAAGATGGTACAAAAGCGTTACGCACATGGTGCCCCCCCACGTTGTTTACCTGGATCCGTCTATGCGCAATATATCAAATTTAACAAATTACAGCAAATAATGCCCACATGTGACGTTCATGTCGTCCTAAACAATCACGAACAGCACAAATTTGTTATCAGAAATCCCCCCCCCCATTTTACATCCCCTGAATACGCCTATGATTTTTCATTTTGGTACTTGTCTTTTAATATATTGAAGACCAGTACATTTGAAGCTCAAAAACGTGTTTTGTATGCAAATCGGCAGAACCACATGACTGCAATGGTCTTGAAAAAAAACACCCAAAATGTGCGTATTTTTTGGCCCCCTGGCCTCATTTTTGAACAACAAAAAATCGGTGTCCGAAAAGTAAGATCTTTTCATGACGAAACGAATGGTGTTCGTCCCATCGAAATTGACCGAGCGGTTCTCGAGATCTCTGGGGGGGGGGGGCAGAATCTGCCCCCCCCCCCCCCAGGTAACCCT
This sequence comes from Chirona hameri, assembly GCA_036785665.1. Classification (NCBI taxonomy): domain Eukaryota; kingdom Metazoa; phylum Arthropoda; class Thecostraca; order Balanomorpha; family Balanidae; genus Chirona; species Chirona hameri. Next base: position 23,767 of record JAXIVJ010008584.1, read on the forward strand.
CGCCCGTGCAGCGTCCGATCAGTGCGTGACCGTGCCGGGGGTACAACCCCCCTTAGTGTTTCGACCCTAATTGAGCTAGAGCTTCGATTCAAAAGCGAGCGTGTTTCTTGTCACGAGAGGAAGCCATTGCTGCCCGATTGTAAGGTCTTAAATCAGTATGTGACCTCTGAGGTCATGTCAATGACCCAAAATTAAACCAAATTGTAAATGCGTATAAATTGAATTTTATCGACCTAGAATCGAGAATGAGCATACAATTATGCTAAATGGGTGCCAAATTTGAAATCAGCGTCACAAAATGTCCTAGAAACTGCCAAATTCCAAAAAGGTCATGTCAGGTAATGTCAGGTCATTTGAGGTCAGTGACCTCGGTTGACCTGTTGGGGCGCATGACCCCACTGGAACACATACTTATGTAAAATAGATCCCATATTTGACATCAGCGTCACAAAATGTCCTAGAAACTGCTAGAAGCCAAACAAAAGTAATATGAGGTCATTGGAGGTCAGTGACCTAGATTGACCTCTGAAAAGGTCAATCGAGGTAACAATCTCAATGTAAACCACAACTGTCACCTGTAAACACCTGTGCATATGCTTACTGAACAACAAACACTATGAACTGCACAAGTTACAAGGAGCAATACTACGGGACGCCAGTTGCGCCTGACATGACCTTGAAAAACAGGTCAAACGTCACGGGTCATGTGACCTATAACTTACAATTTTCAGAATATGTGTCAAATTGTTCACAAGTAGGGTACTGAAAGTTTCATCGCCATCGGTTGATATTTACGCGAGTTATTCCCGAAAAACCGAGGGGGGTGGCATCACCCCCTGCACTGGCGAGGGTTAACGTATTTCTGGCCACCCAGGGAATAGGGTTAAGAAGCGGGATTTCGATGTTCAGCTATAGTTTCGATTGAACCAAAATTATCGATACTGTAAATAAAATGTATTTATCTCAACCGAAATTTTCAAAATCAACAAGTGTAATAAAGCAAATGTCGAAATTCGTAAGAGGCGTGTGCAAATGGACAAAGTGACAATATTTCGTAGGAAAATGTTAGCCAACTGAGCATCCCATTTGCACATGAACGCTGTGCATTTCACGTCAACCTCACGATGTGTACCCACCTCGTAGTAGGCGAGGAAGCCCTCCTCCTTGGTATACTGTCCAGGTACTCCGCCTCCGCGTGCCGGCGCGTTCACCTTCGTGTTACCTGGGTTGGCCAGCGTGAAGCTTCGGCCGTATGTCGGCATCCTGACAAAACATTCCGGACGTGATATTCATGTTGACGAAGTACAAATGAGTGATTGAAGGGAAAAAACCTTCTCAGCGTCCCACGAGACGTGATGAGCTTACAAAGTGTGTTTGGCCTGCCACTCCAGGGTAAATACTAAATACATATACATGGATTAAAACGCTCTGTTCCAATACAGATTTACTAACATACGTATTTAAAGGTATTATGACACTTTGGTATTATGACATGGATTGGTATTATGACACTGGTGTATCATGAAGCCTTATTTAAATCGTAACCACTGGTTACATACCTGAAGGTTGTTGTTTTTCAGATAATAAAGTGAGTGTCCAATGAAGCTATTGATCGGAAGTTATTTCAATTACATTGCAATAGAAGCATTCGAAATTCCATTCGTGTTCAGCACGGGTCCAACTACCATGTGTTGATCATTGCATTGCAGCTTAATACCACGGCGGCGGCACAGTTTATATTGAAATCAACACGTCACGACACACCATAGCAATTGGTCCACCTTCTAGTCTACGAAAGCCAACGCGCCAGCCTCACCTCTCTATACCAGTACTTACCCGAGCACGATTTTGTGTTTGGGCGCGCCCATGGACATCCACATATGCACGGAGGCGTTGACGGAGAGCTGGCGTTTGTAGGCGGAGTCGCTCAGTGGGGCGTTCAGGGGTGCGTTGTGACCCGCCTGGTGCTCCCACTTGCCGTGAAAGTCGTATGCCATGATGTGGAACAGGTCCAGATATCTGCCGGTAAAAGGACGAGGTGGGCTTGTACTAGTATACAATTAGACGTGGCGTCCTTGAATGTGGAATTAGTCGGTCCGAGCATCTAGTGGTGAATGGAAGAAGAGTATAGGGCATGCGCAGTGGCGTACCGAGTATCAGGTCATGCAGGTCATGACCTGGTCCTTTGGACCCGAGGCGCCCATGCAAAGCTGGCGCCCCTCCGATCAGTGGCGGCGCCCCTCTGGCCAATGACGGCGCCACGGCGCTACTCCGTGTTAGTTAATTTTGCAGGCGCTCCCCCCCCCCCTGCAAAATTTTCGCCAATATTGGTGGCGCCCCTCAAGGCAATGACCTGGTCCTTTGTGAATGTCTGCGTACGCCACTGGGCATACGAGTGTAATGTTCGACATGGATCCGTTGGAGTCCTTGGAGTCATTGAGGCGTGGAGGGTAGGTAAAGGGTTCTATCTTTAGAGAAGAGCGTGCTTGAGAGTAAGTCATTAGAGGTATCGGTAGCGACGATGTGATGTGAAGCGTGTCGGGGTCGGCTAATGACAATGTGAAGCGTATTGGGGGTCGGCTGGTGCCTAGTGGTCATCAGGTGGGTGGCAAGAGGACATGTGACCAAATGGAGGAATCTGATTGGAGGCCCGGGTTTGTCTAGTAAACTGGCGCATTGTCTAGTGAACTGGCGCATTAGCTACCGCCATTTCTGACAAACAAATAATGGACTAGTTGCAGGGTACCTAAGTCACTACTATTATGTGTTTGATGAAAAGCAAATTAATAAAACATATTTTTTTAGATTGACACTTCACTATAAATTACTCCGGATTATTAGTTTTTAAAATAATTAAGTATATTTACGTAATTTGAAATTCTGCTCTCCGATTGGTCGTGACGTCAGATGGCAACAGTTCAGGCGGTCAAAGTTAGTAGTCTTGGGCGGCTCGGTTGACGCATTTCTTTTTAATAAGCTTCCCCCTCACTCAAGAAGTAGTGGTGGGGAACATGATTTCCCCCCCCCCCCTCCCCCCAACACATAAATTTGTCAGAGGGACCCTTCAAGAAGTTGACCGAAGGCCCCGAGGTGCCCCAGCCAGTCTGAGGGGCCCTCTAAGGCCAACAGTAGGCCCCCAGTCGGCCTGAGGTGGCCCTGGCCGAAGGGGCCTTCGGTAGGCATGAGGGGCCATCGGTAGGCCTGATGGGACCCTCGGTATGGTCTGATGGGGCCCTCGGTAGGCCTGAGGGGTCCCTCGGTAGGCCTGAGGGGTCCCTCGGTAGGCCTGAGGGGGCCTTCGGTAGGCATGAGGGGCTCTCGGTAGGCCTGAGGGGCCCTTGGTGAGCCTGAGGGGCCCTCGGTAGGCCTGATGGGACCCTCGGTATGGCCTGATGGGGCCCTTGGTGAGCATGAGGGGTCCCTCGGTAGGCCTGAGGGGGCCCTCGGAAGGCCTGATACTTCAAAATGGGCCTGTCCGACGTTTTTTGCGACTATTTAGGTCCCTGCAAAATATAGTGGCTTAAATCCGAGGAGATACCATTTCGCGCCATTTTTAGGGGGGGGGGGTTACCGTGAGATGGGGCCGCTTTGATCGAAGGGGCCCCTGGGTTTGTTCCCCCCCCCCCATCCGAAAATACCACCCACCGCCACGGATACCACCTCCATAAGCGCTCTATCCGAACGCGTGCGATTTGTGGGCTGTGATTGAGACCGTCTGGTGAGGAATCGTCTGGTGAGGACCGTCTGGCGGGAAAAGCTACCGCCGGGTGATACAAAAATACCTTGTTCTATCTTCTATCCATACCCGGGTCATGAATCCACCTGCGAAGTCATTTAGTACCTAAATATTTTTTCCCTAAAAAGCATTGCAACATCTCCATGTTAAAGCAATGGGAGTATCAGCTGACTGAGATTCCTTGGAGCCAACCACACTGGAGGATCCCGGCGATTTGTTGCACGTGCGCTGGGAGGTCACGTGACTGAAACCTTACGCCCCTACCTCTATTAAAGTACCTTGGTGGTCATGAAATATTACACTAATGCGGAAGTCGACACTATTCGGCGAATCAGGAGACTTTCGACGTCACACCAGAATAACGTGCAAACGAATCTTCTACACAGTTCAGTTGACTATCAGTTAACAACTCACACAATCATGAAACATTCCCAATACCGATGGTTCTCAAACTCACGTGTTATTGCATGCTGCTACCATCTGGAAACCATGTGGGGCGTATCCAACAAACCACTACGTGCCGACAGACCAGCGCCTTATACCCTTCAGAAGACGGCCGCACTGCGACTAACCTGGCCAGCTTTCTGACGTCGTATCCACTCCGGACGGTGTCTGGCCCCACGGGCACGGCAGCGGTCAGCAGCAGACGCTCCTGGCCCGTCTCTTGGGCCTCCTGTTCGAACGCCTCCCTCAGCTCTGTGAGAGGAGCGGAGACAGGCCGAGTGGACGTCAGTACGAGCTGATGGTGCTGAGCGTCAGTACGAGCTGATGGTACTGAGTCGCGAGTGAACGTCAGTACGAGCTGATGGTGCTGAGTCCCGAGTGGACGTCAGTACGAGCTGATGGTGCTGAGTCTCGAGTGGACGTCAGTACGAGCTGATGGTGCTGAGTCCCGAGTGGACGTCAGTACGAGCTGATGGTGCTGAGTCCCGAGTGGACGTCAGTACCAGCTGATGGTGCTGAGTCCCGAGTGGACGTCAGTACGAGCTGATGGTGCTGAGTCCCGAGTGGACGTCAGTACGAGCTGATGGTGCTGAGTCGCGAGTGGACGTCAGTACGAGCTGATGGTGCTGAGTCTCGAGTGGACGTCAGTACGAGCTGATGGTGCTGAGTCCCGAGTGGACGTCAGTACGAGCTGATGGTGCTGAGTCCCGAGTGGACGTCAGTACGAGCTGATGGTGCTGAGTCCCGAGTGGACGTCAGTACGAGCTGATGGTGCTGAGTCTCGAGTGGACGTCAGTACGAGCTGATGGTGCTGAATCCCGAGTGGACGTCAGTACGAGCTGATGGTGCTGAGTCCCGAGTGGACGTCAGTACGAGCTGATGGTGCTGAGTCCCGAGTGGACGTCAGTACGAGCTGATGGTGCTGAGTCCCGAGTGGACGTCAGTACGAGCTGATGGTGCTGAGTCCCGAGTGGACGTCAGTACGAGCTGATGGTGCTGAGTCCCGAGTGGACGTCAGTACGAGCTGATGGTGCTGAGTCCCGAGTGGACGTCAGTACGAGCTGATGGTGCTGAGTCCCGAGTGGACGTCAATACGAGCTGATGGTGCTGAGTCTCGAGTGGACGTCAGTACGAGCTGATGGTGCTGAGTCCCGAGTGGACGTCAGCACGAGCTGATGGTGCTGAGTCCCGAGTGGACGTCAGTACGAGCTGATGGTGCTGAGTCCCGAGTGGACGTCAGTACGAGCTGATGGTGCTGAGTCCCGAGTGGACGTCAGTACGAGCTGATGGTGCTGAGTCGCGAGTATTGGCAGTATGGTGGGGTGCAGTTGGAAAAGGCATGGTCAGAAATACCACGAATCAAACCGCACGTGGAACATGTTCAAATATGAGAACGACACATGCTGACGAGGTTGGAACAAATCCGTACAAGGGCTTTTGCTATCGTTCCATACATACATACATCGTTTAAACAGACCAATACAAGTGCTAACCTCCGGTCCAATGCGAAGCTCCTCAGTATATTGTCACAGCTTAACAGAGACACTCACAGCGACAGAAACACCGCCACACTCACAGCAACACTACGGTATCACACCACTTACCCCTGCAGAGCTCCGCGAAATTTCTTTTGTCCGTGGATCCCTTGGGGTACTCCCAGTCCAGGTCCAGCCCGTCGAAGTCCTTCGCTCGCAGGTACGGAGCCACACTGTACACGAACGTGCGGCGGTTGAACCGGTTGCTGCTCAGGTCCTTAAACTTCTTGGTGCCGAAAGACCAGCCACCTGGGTGTATGGGGAGTTATTTGAACAGTAGATCGCATGTTTCCTCTAAGATATCACCACTCACCAGTACTGGATTTAGTGAACTTACGTACAGTCAAATGTATACAAGATAGATCGAAACCTGTGTAAGATACATATACATTTGCATGATTCCTTTATGATTCATAGGTTCCTTCCGCTCACATCCAAGCAAGTAAGGATGAAAGGAGCAATTCGAAAATGGTGCATTATATGAACATAATTATCTTTGTGCTCCCTTCTTACACCTGTGTGTAATGCGCAAATGATATTGCAAAACACATGTAACAACGTGTTCGGTCTTTCTAAGCAGTAAACGCTGCCAACATATTCTCCATAATAATTCCACCGCCATCGCATCACACCGTTAAGATGTATTTCCATCATCACAGCTCAAATCCTACCAACATCCAATCACCTCGTCCTAGGACGCACACGCACACGCACACGCACACGCACACGCACACGCACACGCACACACACGCACACGCACACGCACACGCACACGCACACGCACGGACGCCCGGACGCACGGACGCACGGACGCACGGACGCACGGACGCACGGACGCACGGACGCACGGACGCACGGACGCACGGACGCACGGACGCACGGACGCACGCGCGCACGCACGCACGCACGCACGCACGCACGCACGCACGCACGCACGCACGCACGCACGCACGCACGCACGCACGCACGCACGCACGCACGCACGCACGCACGCACGCACGCACGCACGCACGCACGCACGCACGCACGCACGCACACACACACACACACACACACACACACACACACACACACACACACACACACACACACACACACACACACACACACACACACACACACACACACACACACACACACACACACACACACACACACACACACACACCACACACACACATCACTGACAACACATTACACCACATTACACCATATTACATCATATTACACCCACCCCACTACACCTAGATCAGTACTTAAAGAGATATATTTAATATACATAAGACCACACTTTGACTATTGCGACATAATCTACGACGGTAACCTGACTGCCTCTGACTCAATACGACTCCAGACCATACAGAACCGCTGTGCACGACTAGTGACTGGAACCTTGTTTCGCACACCCACCTACGCTCTACTTAACGACCTAGGATGGGAACGACTAGCAACGAGACGACTCATTCACAGACTTCTCTTTTTCCATCGACTATATTACAACTACCCGCCTCTTCCTTCATACCTGACTAACCTCTTGCCTAACACAAGACAGGACGCTACAGGACTTCAGTTACGTAACGCACACCTTCTCTCACTTCCCCCTATCCGGTTAACTTCCTTTCGGAAATCGTACATCCCTGCTACGATTAGACAGTGGAACCTTCTTCCTGAAACACTCCGTAACACTCCTTCTCGACGTGACTTCTCTCGTCAAGTCTGGCAGCGATTCGGGGCACCCGAGCCACCAGCACTTAACTCCGTAGGTACAAAAACACTAAACACACAACACACAAGACTACATGTCGGCTTATCAACACTACACGCCCACCTCTTTCAACTCCAACTCACACCAAGTCCGTTGTGTTCTTGTGGACACACGTACGAAGACACTATCCATTACATACTCTGGTGCCCCCTATACACGAATCACAGAACGAACCTCTTTAACGCAGCGCGACGCATTGTGCGCGACTTTGATGATTTGTCACCCAAAAACAAATTAGAGCTCCTGCTCTTTGGTAGAAATATTTCACAAACACAGGGTATATACATCGCACATCACTTACAGACATTCATAGCACTTTCACAAAGACTCAACACCCACAAATAACACAACAATCACACATTACCAGCACTTTCACCACGCTGACCTGCTGTTGCCGCCTGTGCCTGGCCACCTGATTTTCGAATGGCCGCTCGGCGGGCTGGTAGCGGGGCCTACGTGATCTGTTCCTTAGTTTTGGTAAAATCTCTGTTTCATTTGTTTCATCTGGAGAGGCGCTATGATTTAAGCTTTTGCTTTTGCGCCAATCCATTATTGTCCTGTTTGATTTGATGTCTTTTTGTTAACAAAATAAACGAACTGAACTGAACCTATAGGAGCGTAACCATCAGCCACCTACCGATGGCGAGCAGGACCTTGAGTCGTGGGTTGACCTCTTTGAGCGCAGTGACCTGCGTGTACAGCCCCGGCTGGCCGTCCTGCATGCTCAGGTCGTTCTCCTCGAATGGCGACAGTCGGTTTCCGCTTAGCGAGGAGAAGGCGAACACGATGTGCGTGCAGAGAAACGGGTCGATGTCCTTCGGCATGAACTTCCCCATGGCCGGCCTGTGGGTGGAGAGGTCATAAGTCATGGGAAAAGTCATAATACGGCGCATGGTGAACACAGTACAAGAACACAAGGGAACGTAGGGACTCCATAGAAATGAGACATTTGGTCGAATCCACCGGCCTAAATTTGCAGACATGCTGATCAAAATGAGAACAATGAAAAACATGGAAATATTCCCTTTGCTCGAGGCGTTTGAGTGTTACGATTTTGGCTCTATGATTTTCTAACCAGATTGGAGCAAACAATACGTAAGGCTTGGATAATCTAAACGTTTTATGTTGCAGCGAAGTAGGTGAGGCAGTATAGCAATTCCATGAAATATGAGCGTTTATATTGCGTGCAACACCGCTCTTCAGTAAAAATGAACTCATCTTAACCTAGTTTGATATATTCAATCTAAAACGGCACATGCTCACTTTCCCCACTGTCTTTCAAAGCAGCGGAATCCAGAACAAGGCGTAACAATGCATCCGTAACTCGAATGATTGAGAATGTACCATCATAATCTTGAGAGGCACTGCCCCCCCCCCCTCCCAGGCCCCACCCACTCACCTGTACTGGGACCAGTTTGTGTAGTAGCAGACGATCTTTCGGCCCTCCTTGCCGACCGGCAGGGAAGGAGTCACTGGTGGCGGGCCCGGCGCCGCCGCAGACACACCTGCGATCTGCGTCCTCCCCCCGGCAACCTGGGCGGTAGAGGACGTGCCAGCGCCACCCTTCTTCTTGCGTCGGCGCCGGCTGGGGTTGCTGGAGGTACTGCCACCGGAGCTGGGCGCTCTCTTCTTCGCCTTCGGCTGTGACAGTTTAAATTTTATGTTAATCAGTGCGGAACGGAAACGAACGGAAACTGAAACATGACAAATTTGGAAAGTGTCTTTTTAGAGGACGTTCAAGAATTTATGTGTAAAAGGATAGGTAAAATAAATTACATGTTACCAAGATATGTTTAGCAGATTACCCGACACCCAACACAGTGGGGAAGTTTTCGGTTTGGATGGCCCCTCCAACTAAAGAGTTTTTCGGCAAAAACGAAAAACGTCCGCACTTGGCATTGCCGGAAAAACGCATGCAACATTTCCAATTTGACGACGACATAAAACCACAACTAAACTGTCACCGTTCACTGTTCAACATCACGGCAAGTGAGACAACAACGCAAGACTGTCCACAGCAGCTGTCCTTGCCTGGAGCCGCGTTACTAACCTGAGGTTCTACCCTGTGCGCGACCCGGGCAGCTGCCCTTGCCTGGAGCCGCGTTACTAACCTGAGGTTCTACCCTGTGCGCGACCCGGGCAGCTGTCCTTGCCTGGAGCCGCGTTACTAACCTGAGGTTCTACCCTGTGCGCGACCCGGGCGGTCGCTGCTGCGATACCATCCTGCTGAGCCGGCAGAGGAGCTAGGACCACAGCGACGGGCTGCTTGCCACGTCTTCGATGCGTCTTGGCGACTGCGGGTACCCGCACCACCTTCGGCGCCTGGTATTGGCCAGCGGTTCCTCGCCTTTTCGACGGTTTGGTGTCTGAGCGTCCTTGTTTCCTCTGTGACGGGCGAGCATCACCCGGTGTCCCTCTTCTTCTTGATGGTTTGGAATTAGAGCGGCCTTGCTTTCCTCGTGGTGTAGGTTGATCCCCCAAAGTAACCCTTCTTCTTGACGGTTTCGCGGTTACTGGAACCCGTACGACCTTCAGGTTCTCTCCATCTGAAGCTGAACCTTGCTCTTGAGATGTCTCGGCTGCTGCCGGTGGCTCTGCTACCTCAGGAATTTGCTCCTCAGTAGTCGTAACTTGTTCCTGAGGAATCGAAACTCGTTTCGTCGATGATTCAGTGGTTGCTGGAACCTGCACCACAACCGGAACCCTTTCGACGCCAGGTTGATCTTGTCTTCGTGACGACGTTCCTGCCGCTGATGCCTGCCCAACGTTTGTCGTCGCCGACTGGTTTTCCACCTTCGCCATTCTCCTCCGCGATGGTCTGGCACTTGGAGGTGCCTGAACTCTCGCCGAAGAGGACCTGTAAGAGGTAGTTCCGCGTCTTCGGGAAGGATTCGCAGCGTCGATCACTGTGAGAGCTCCTGGTGTCTTGCTTCTGGACGCAGTACCTCGTCTCCGTGTTGGTGTGACAGCAGGGGATACTCGGTCAGCGTGAGGTGGTCTTCTGGCCGAAGAGGCCTTTCGTCTCCGTGATGTTCTTAACGCAGGATTAGCCCGGTACGCGTTGACTTCATCATCTGTGCCTTCTCTACTGGCGCGATTACTCTCAGATTTTGCTTCTGCGCTTGCGTTGGTCTCCTCTGAAGCTTTGGTGGTCGGCGCATTGGTTCCTTGTGTGGAATTATTCGTTACATTTATTTCTGGCAGATCAGCTGTAGATGTAGCCTCCTCTGCTGTAGCGGTGTTGGAAGCATCACTTATGGACAAGGTCTCCTGCGTGGCGTCTTTCGATGACACAGAGGACCCCGTCACTGCCTGCTTCAGAGGCTCAGTGTTTTGTTGAGGTTTCGGTGGAAGTCTTGTTCTGGGACGAAGGTGAAGTCGTTTTGGCTCTGGAAAAGGAGAAAATTGGAAACCTATGTTTGTGTATGATCGTCGTCTGCTTTTTATTATTTTTTACTATCCACGGTGAGATGGTTTAGTTGCCTTAAATAAAATGAGACTATTAGACTGCTGGTATATGCAGAACTTGTTAATATTTGCATTCGGTGCTTGCTTCATCAACGTCTGATTGGACAGTTTGATCGATGAATCTGCTCATGAATGGCGCAATAGTGACGTCAACGAATAACTGCATTGCGTTTGTAAAACCCTCACTGCAGGGCGTCTGTAAAACCCTCACTGCAGGGCGTCTGTAAAACCCTCACTGCAGGGCGTCTGTAAAACCCTCACTGCAGGGCGTCTGTAAAACCCTCACTGCAGGGCGTCTGTAAAACCCTCACTGCAGGGCGTTTGTAAAACCCTCACTGCAGGGCGTTTGTAAAACCCTCACTGCAGGGCGTCTGTAAAACCCTCACTGCAGGGCGTCTGTAAAACCCTCACTGCAGGGCGTCTGTAAAACCCTCACTGCAGGGCATTTGTAAAACCCTCACTGCAGGGCGTCTGTAAAACCCTCACTGCAGGGCGTCTGTAAAACCCTCACTGCAGGGCGTCTGTAAAACCCTCACTGCAGGGCGTCTGTAAAACCCTCACTGCAGGGCGTCTGTAAAACCCTCACTGCAGGGCGTCTGTAAAACCCTCACTGCAGGGCGTCTGTAAAACCCTCACTGCAGGGCGTCTGTAAAACCCTCACTGCAGGGCGTCTGTAAAACCCTCACTGCAGGGCGTCTGTAAAACCCTCACTGCAGGGCGTCTGTAAAACCCTCACTGCAGGGCGTCTGTAAAACCCTCACTGCAGGGCGTCTGTAAAACCTTCACTGCAGGGCATTTGTAAAACCCTCACTGCAGGGCGTCTGTAAAACCCTCACTGCAGGGCGTCTGTAAAACCCTCACTGCAGGGCGTCTGTAAAACCCTCACTGCAGGGCGTCTGTAAAACCCTCACTGCAGGGCGTCTGTAAAACCCTCACTGCAGGGCGTCTGTAAAACCCTCACTGCAGGGCGTCTGTAAAACCCTCACTGCAGGGTGTCTGTAAACCATCACTGCAGGGCGTCTGTAAAACCCTCACTGCAGGGCGTCTGTAAAACCCTCACTGCAGGGCGTCTGTAAAACCCTCACTGCAGGGCGTCTGTAAAACCCTCACTGCAGGGCGTCTGTAAAACCCTCACTGCAGGGTGTCTGTAAAACCCTCACTGCAGGGCGTCTGTAAAACCCTCACTGCAGGGCGTCTGTAAAACCCTCACTGCAGGGCGTCTGTAAAACCCTCACTGCAGGGCGTCTGTAAAACCCTCACTGCAGGGCGTCTGTAAAACCCTCACTGCAGGGCGTCTGTAAAACCCTCACTGCAGGGCGTCTGTAAAACCCTCACTGCAGGGCGTCTGTAAAACCCTCACTGCAGGGCGTCTGTAAAACCCTCACTGCAGGGCGTCTGTAAAACCCTCACTGCAGGGTGCACACAACTTTGGTGCTATTAACTGCCACGTGAAACACTTCAGAGTCCAATGAAGGAGCGTTGATTGCACTGACACATAAAATGAGCGATGATTGCACTGACACATGAAATGAGCGATGATTGCACTGACACATAAAATAAGCGATGATTGCACTGACACATAAAATGAGCGATGATTGCACTGACACATAAAATGAGCGCTGATTGCACTGACACATAAAATGAGCGATGATTGGACTGACACATAAAATGAGCGATGATTGCACTGACACATACAATGAGCGATGATTTCACTGACACATAAAATGAACGATGATTGCACTGACACATACAATGAGCGATGATTGCACTGACACATACAATGAGCGATGATTGCACTGACACATACAATGAGCGATGATTGCACTGACACATGAAATGAGCGATGATTGCACTGACACATACAATGAGCGATGAATGCACTGACACATAGAATGAGCGATGATTGCACTGACACATACAATGAGCGATGATTGCACTGACACATACAATGAGCGATGATTGCACTGACACATACAATGAGCGATGATTGCACTGACACATAAAATGAGCGATGATTGCACTGACACATAAAATGAGCGATGATTGCACGGACACATACAATGAGCGATGATTGCACTGACACATACAATGAGCGATGATTGCACTGACACATACAATGAGCGATGATTGCACTGACACATACAATGAGCGATGATTGCACTGACACATACAATGAGCGATGATTGCACTGACACATACAATGAGCATGCAAATAGTTTCTTGGAGTCCGATTTAAACATCTATATTTAAGATAAAATACGACTAACGCGAACCGAAAATAGAAATGAACCTTGCAATCCTTAAATTTTAGGAGTATACTTCTTGATTAAACACCGTTTAGTTGGTGAAAATTATATTGATGGCGAAGGATTATGGGCGGCTGTTATGGCAGCACGATTTTTGCCTATTTCTCTGCTACATTTACTATTTTTGCATATTTTACGGTATTTCAGTTGAGCAAAACTGAAGTTTTTATTAGATAATAATGTTTTGCCATATTTGATCAGTATCATCAGGCTAACTCATAAACTATCCCAATTATTTCGAACTAGCCGAAGCAGTTAAAGAATTGAACGGTTGAAAACCGATTTGCATTACTGGCATTTCCAATACTTTCTGACTGACTCACCCCCATCTGCCGCAGGCACCGCCGACCCCACCGACACAAACACCACCAGTAAACACAGCAGGCGAGTGCTGGCTCTCTGAAACACAAACAGGTCATCTCGTTACAACTGGGGATAATGTGTACAATTGTTTCATTGTAGACTTATTTTTGTTACGCCATTAGCGCTTCCGCGATGAGATGCATGCCAAGTACTTTACGCATATATTTGGCAAAATATTAGCATGATACTCAGAACACGGGGCTCGACTCGTAACCGGGTTACTATTAATGGCCTGTATGTATAACCGCCCAGCGTCAGTTTTCATTCAAGCTAATGAAAACGATGCCGCGTCGCAAGGACAAATAAGGCAGGGCATTGTCAGTTAAGCATGTGTGTTTCAAGATAGAAAATACGGCAAAACATCTGCTCATATTGACTCATACGACAGGTATGTACGTCCAAAGTCGGTGAATACCGGCAAGTGATAACATCAACATACCTGAAAGATAATAACACAACTATGCGTTAGTCATCGAGACTAAAATACAAGATTCTCTGTTCATAGCCAAGTGGGGTATTATGGGTGTTTATACCGGGCAACAAGTATCAAGCTGAAACAAGGCAAAATGTGTTCAACCTATAAAAAAACGGTCCGAATAGTTGGCTGTCAAGCTTGAATATCGAGCAACTATGTGCGTTGAAAGCCTAAAACGAGTCGAAACGTTAAAACATTGGGTGTAGCTAGTCTGAATAGGTAATTCGTAACATTGGGTGTAGCTAGTCTGAACAGGTAATGTGTAAAATTGGGTGTAGCTAGTCTGAATAGGTAATTTGTAACATTGGGTGTAGCTAGTCTGAATAGGTAATTTGTAACATTGGGTGTAGCTAGTCTGAATAGATAATTTGTAACATTGGGTGTAGCTAGTCTTAATAGGTAATTTGTAACATTGGGTGTAGCTAGTCTGAATAGGTAATTTGTGAATACATGGTAACGTCTCCAAAGACTTTAACGTCTCCAAAGACGTTAAAGTATCCAATGACTTTAACGTCTCCAAAGACTTTAACGTCTTCAAAGACTTCAACGTCTCCAAAGACTTTAACGTCTCCAAAGACGTTAACGTCTCCAAAGACTTTAACGTTTCCAAAGACTTTAACGTCTCCAAAGACTTTAACGTCTCCAAAGACGTTAACGTCTCTAAAGACTTTAACTTCTCCAAAGACTTTGACGTCTCCAAAGACTTTAACGTCTCCAAAGACTTTGACGTCTACGAAGACTTTAACGTCTCCAAAGACTTTAACGTCTCCAAAGACTTTAACGTCTACGAAGACTTTAACGTCTCCAAAGACTTTAACGTCTCCAAAGACGTTAACGTCTCCAAAGACTTTAACGTTTCCAAAGATTTTAACGTCTCCAAAGACTTTAACGTCTCCAAAGACGTTAACGTATCTAAATACTTTAACTTCTCCAAAGACTTTAACGTCTCCAAAGACTTTAACGTCTCCGAAGACTTTAACGTCTCCAAAGACTTTAACGTCTCCAAAGACTTTAACGTCTACGAAGACTTTAACGTCTCCAAAGACTTTAACGTCTCCAAAGACATTAACGTCTACGAAGACTTTAACGTGTCCAAAGACTTTAACCCGCGCCGTGCTGGTGCTCGGCGCCACCTTCACAGTGCCGGGGTGGGTGTGTTTAGCACCCCCTCTAAC
This sequence comes from Chirona hameri, assembly GCA_036785665.1. Lineage (NCBI taxonomy): Eukaryota > Metazoa > Arthropoda > Thecostraca > Balanomorpha > Balanidae > Chirona > Chirona hameri. The sequence goes on from JAXIVJ010008584.1 coordinate 39,034, forward strand.
TCGAAAAACTAAAAGGGCTAAAAAGACGCAAAAAATGTTCGAAAGCTCTCCACATGCATGTTCGAAAGTACTTCAAATATTTTTTCCTAAAGCTAATATTGAGGTCACCAGAGGTCATCAAAGGTAATTTTTTCCCCGTTTTAGGACTTCGCTCCAGAAACCTCCAGATATCACAAGAACTATGATAGCTAGAAACATCAAAGAACAAGCAATGGAAAGCTCCTGACAAATTAAATCGTTACGTGTTCTCAGATTTTAGATTAGGTCAATAGTTGAGGCTCCAGAGCTCATCAAATGTCAAAAAGGTTATTCTTTACAAAACAGTTTTTCACGAATAGCTTGTTATCTAATACAGACCAGGACATAATTTTGATGCCATGGTGTTTACCTTGTCAAGACGCTTTGACTCATATTAGTTTTGACCAGGTTAGGTTAACTTACAAATTTGACCCTAGGTCAAGGTCATGCGGTCCCCCAAATAGGTGATGTTGCATATGAGAAGACGCTCCTCGACGAGATAAACACATTGGTGTAGGTTTCACTTATCTATCGTCATTATGTCGAGAGTTATTGACATACAACTGTTGTGACCTCGGATGACCTCCGCTGACTCTGTAGGGGTCACTGACCAAAAATGTCACCTAGGTCATCAAGAATGTCCTATAATAACATGATCCAGACGGAATTAGACTGATATCTTGCGTATCCTTGGAATAGGAAGCATTTTAATATTTCCCCATTGACTTATAATGGGGAGGTCACGAAATTGACCCGACCTTAGGTCGTAATGATATCCAAGATGAACAAATTGTAGATATACATGACCTTATGAAATGTTGTAAGTGTAAAACCGATCATCCAGAAACTATGACTGTGGTACGACCACAAGTGTTTTTGGAGGTGGGGTCACGTGACCTGGTCTGGTGACCTGACCTGAGATGACCCGAGGTATGTTTTTTTCACATAATGTGGGTAATCAATGCCCAAACAGTTGTGCCAAAAACGGCGGCGCTGCGCACCACCGTTTTTTCGCTATTCTTGAAAAACCTGATGGGGGTTGTCTAAACACCCCCCCCCCCCCGGAACGGCGCGGGTTATCGTCTCCAAAGACTTTAACGCCTCCAAAGACTTTAACGGCTCCAAACACATTAACGTCTCCAAAGACTTTAAAGGGTATAGTGCACCTTGAGAAAAGTACGTGGAATAATGGAACAGAATGTCCTGATTACGGTTCTGGCATTCGTTTTTGCGAGAAAGAAGTACCAATTTGTCATAATTGGAAAAGTATTGATATTTATACATGTGACGTCACAAGAATCTTGCGTCACCAAAACGAGTTGTGACGTTATACCGGCAAAAGTCTATCCTTGAAGCAGGATATGTAAACAACACTAACAACCTCGTTCGCTGGGTCGCGACTCGCGAGTATATTGGTCGCGATTGAAAATGTGTGAATGTTTACACTATGGCCTTGCATGAGTGGAGTTGGAGTGGCGTTGCGTGAACACATACCCATAATGTTCATGGGCATAAATACATGTGATATTATACCTACCCATAAATGTGTTTATATGTGTGTTCATCGGTGTGTGTGGTGGCTGTAAATACATGTGTGGATGTGCAGTGAATGCAGTTAGTATTGCAGCTACCGGTACGAACTACCCATCAAAAGGTGTGCCTATTCAGGACGAGTGTCGTCATTATGTGCAATTTGAAATCCAATAAAAATTGGCAAAGTTATAGCCAATAATATTTCCAGCAAATCGTCATTTTAACGTAAACAAAAAACGAACTTTGTCAAAATTGAATCAATATATTGCATGAACACCGACCAGCCACCAATCAAAAAACGCATCTTTTCATGAAGCATCTATTGGTAATTTTCAATTGGAAATTGGTTCACAATTAACAAAGGTGATTACTTAAACTGTAACCACATGCAGAATGTATCCCTAATGTATTGACTAATGACTTAAATACTGCATGTGCTTCTATTGCGGAGAATATTGCAGCTACTGGTACGAGCCAACCACCGAAAGGTGTGCCTTTTCAAGACGAGTGTCTGTATTATTTTCAATTGGAAATCCAATGAACATTGACAAAGTTAGAGCCAATAATATTTTGAGCTAAGCGTCAATTCAACGTAAACAAAAAACGACCTTTGTCCAAATCTAATCGATATATCGCATGCACACCGACCAGCCACCCATCAAAACATGCGTCTTTTCACGTAGCAACTATAGGTAATTTTCCATTGGAAATCGGTTCCAACTTGACAAAGTCGATACGTTTCGGTGGCGGTCGGTTCAAATAGCTAAAACGAAGTGTGATAGAAATCACAGTGTAGTAGTGATGACATATGCGAAACGTCACGAGATTTGTCCATTTAAAATAGTTCCCAATAGCTCCAATGGTTTTTGCGTTGAAACTCAGCAACTAGGGCGTTTCAGAAGGAACTATTTCAGATTTGGAGAGTTCTCAGTACTCCTGACAATCTGGCTATCTCAGTTAAAAACTCATGTTAACCCGGCATTTACTGGGGTCTGATCAGAACGCCATTGACGGGGGGGGGGGGCGTTAAACGCCCCCTGGCTATCTTCCGAACCAATGATCGCAGCGAGACGTGCAAGACGGCATTCGAAAGCTCTCAATGAGACACATCTAAACCATGCTCAAACAAAATTGAAAGTAAGGTCAAATGTCAGGTCACGGTCAGGTCAAAGGTCAAAATCGGCATATTTGAGTTTATGGGCCATACTTTCCATCCAAAGCCTTCGATTGCGACCAGTTTCACCCAAAGTGCTGCCAAAGGTATGATACATACCCCGAATGAGCTAAAGTGAGATTGTTGGCCAATGTCAAGGTCAAGGTCAGGTCGCAAAAGGTCACTATGTACAAAATATCTACGAAACTCATGCAACACATGTTTTATGAGTTATTTTCCACGTACAATTCGATAGTGATAGTCATTTTACCGCCTGACTTCATTTACGTGAAGTAAATGTCAATGTTAGGTCAAATTCAGGTCACCGAAGGTCAAAATTTGAAATTGTTAAATATAAACGAAAAAGGTATGTTGCTACACCAGTTTTGTCTCAGAAATACAATGGTGGCATTTATTTGTCTGTATCTAGTAGATAAAAGCCAACAAACGCAATTTCAAAATATGACGTCATGAGTTACCCATACTTTAGATGTCATAAGTTCGTCAAAAATGGAGATATCAGTTTGAAATTTGGTATCGTAGTTGCCTATGTATGGTTCTCTGACATATCTTCCGGTTTCTCGAATATTTAAAATTTGTTTTTGATTTTGTGATAATTTCCCCCCCCCAAAAAAAGTTTTTTTGGGTTAAAAATGAAAATTTTCCAAATCTGAGATAGCAGGTTTGTAGCCGTTGAAAGTTTATATCTTTTGGCGTTTTTCAATTGCATTTTGCTTCAAATGTGGCACTTGTACGGCCTGGAAAAGTGTAGCTGATTTTGGTGTAAAACTCGTGTGTAGTGACGTCACCAAATTCACTATAACTCGAGAGAAAAAAATCGACGAAATTTCTTCATTTTTGCACACAAGACTGAAATGATTTAGAAGAAGATACCCGAAGTTTCAGCTTGATAGCGCTATTAGTTTTTTAGCTATTGCGAAAATTCATCAGGGGGGCGTTAAACGTCCCCCCCTCCCAGGCAATGGCGGGTTAACCCTCGCCCGGGTAGGGGGGGAGGGTGGATGCCACCCTCCCTCGGTTTTTCCAGAATAACTCGAGTATTTTCCAACCGATCGCAATGCAACTTCAGTACCCTACTTTTGAGAGAAAAAAATCGACATGCTTTGCAAGTTTTGCATTTCTAACCCACATGACTCGTGACCTATGACCTGTTTCTCAAGGTCATGTCAGGCGCAACTCGCGTCCCGCAGTATCGATGCCTGTAACTTGTGCAGTTTCCGAGTGTTTGTTGTTCAAGAGCATATGAACAGGTGTTTCCAGGTGACAGTTGTGGTTTCCACTGAGATTGTGACCTCGATTGACCTTTTCAGAGGTCAACTGAGGTCATTAACCTCCAATGATCTCAGACGATTTTGTTGGGCTTCTGGCGGTTTCTAGGGCATTATGTGACGCTGATTTCAAATTTGGGATCTATTTTACATACTTTTATGTTCCACTGGGGTCATGCACTTCCAGAGGCCAACCGAGGTCACTGACCTCAGATGACCTGACATGACCTTTTTTGATTTTTTTAGGACATTTTGTGACGCTGATTACAAATTTGGCACCCCTTAAGCATTATGATATGCTCATTCACGATTCTAGCTCGATACAATTAAATCTATATGCATTTACAACTTTGATGACCTTTTGGTCATTGACATGACCTCAGAGATCACATAGTAACCCAAATACCTTAACATCGGATATCATCGGCTTTCTCTCGTCACAAGCAACACGCTCGTCTTTGAATCAAAGCTCTAGCTCAATTTGGGGCGAAACGCTAAGGGGGGTCGTACCATACACCCCCCCTACCCGAACACGTAGTGATTTTCCCTACCTGGGCGAGGGTTAAATGTGCACTATTCCTTTTAACGTCTCCAAAGACTTTAACGTCTCCAAAGACTATAAAGTCTCCAAAAACTTTAACGCCTCCAAAGACTTTAACATCTCCAAAGACTTTCACATCTCCAAAGACTTTAACGTCTCCAAAGACTTCAACGTCTACAAAGACTTAAACGTCTGGAAAGACTTCAACGTCTACAAAGACTTTAACGCCTTCAAAGACGTTAACGTCTTCAAAGACTTGAATGTCTCCATGGCAGATGAAATTCAATTTGAGGAAATGTAAGATTATGCACGCTGGACGAGTTAGCAATAAACATAGGTATGCAATGGGTGGGCAGAAAATGGAGCAGATTGAAAAGGAAAGAGATTTAGGTGTCGTAAACAATAGACTATCAGTGGCAGACCAGGTTGTAGAAGCTAGGAAAAGGGTACTTAGAATGCTAGGGGTCATTAACAGAAATGTTTCCTACAAGAGTAAAAAGGTAATAACAAAACTGTATTGTGCATACGTTATACCACATTTGGAGTATTGTGTGCAAGCCTGGTCTACAACATATGAGAAGATTGCTGGTTGTTAGAAAGAGTTAAAAAAGGGCAACAAAAATGGTTAATTGTCTTGGTAGTTTACCTTATGAAGATAGATTAAAGAAATTGGGTATGTTTTCACTTAAATATAGAAGACTAAGAGGAGATCTAATTCAAGTCTTCAAATTTGTAAATGGTCAGCATTCTGGATATTTAAAGGGAATGCTTGAGTTCAATAGGGAAAATCGAGGTAGAGGTCATCAGCATAAACTCATTATGAAACAAAGTAGGACGAGGCTACGACAGTCATTTTTCAGTAGAAGGGTTGTAGGACATTTGAATATGCTACCAGGGGATGTCGCTGATGCAGTGACACTTGTTTCCTTCAAAATTAGATTATATAAATACTTTACAGAGAAGGGATTAGTTCATAAATACTCATGGGATTAACCTTCTTTTATACAGGTAGAGTAAGGTGATTTGAAGGGGCGAGACTGGTGAAGGGGAGGGAGGGGGGGGGGGGGGGGGGGTGCAACCTCGGATGGGTCCAAGTGGCTCTTTGTTGCACCTTGCTTTTATGTCTTTAAAGACTTTAACGTTTTTAAAGACTTTAACGTCTCCAAAGACTATAACGTCTCCAAAGACTCCATGTGTCATCTCTCCGTATTTTGATTCCCTTTGCTGACATTCCGCTCAATGTAAGATATAAAATATATTAAATTTCGACAATACGCCAAGATTCAGTCAGTCACAACACAATAATTGTCAATAATAAATCAGGCGACATCTAAAGTTGGAATAAGTTTGTTTATATGAAATTATAAGAAAATATTGTCAACGAAACAAGGGATCGTACAGTAAATAAATATAATCTGTGCGGTCTTCATCCTGAAATTTAACAGGATTATCGCCTCGTTGGTGGCCCAAACGATGAACGACATTGTACACGGACACTCGGCTTCGCCCAGCGATTTTGCAAGTCGATCATTATGAATACATGCTAGAGTACTGCAAACAATTTCATCGTAAATAGGCAGTAAGAGGATAGGCGATAGCTGTATTCGTTAACTTGTTTGTGAATTGCATTAACACTCGATGGTACCTCCCGCTAGTAATGATGACAATACTCATCTCAAGACTCTGACCGTCAACATGACAGAGCTGATCAGTGGCGTCACTAGTCTGATTCCCAGTGACGTCACTGGATCCACTATCGGTGTCGGTGCTCCATTGTGACAATGCATCAAGCAAACCACCGTGATGAGTGGTCGCAGGAGCTATCATTATCACCGTGATGAGTGGCCGCAGGAGCTATCATTATCACCGTGATGAGTGGCCGCAGGAGCTATCATTATCACCGTGATGAGTGGCCGCAGGAGCTATCATTATCACCGTGATGAGTGGCTGCAGGAGCTATCATTATCACCGTGATGAGTGGTCGCAGGAGCTATCATTATCACCGTGATGAGTGACCGCAGGAGCTATCATTATAACCGTGATGAGTGGCCGCAGGAGCTATCATTATCACCGTGATGAGTGGCCGCAGGAGCTATCATTATCACCGTGATGAGTGGCCGCAGGAGCTATCATTATCACCGTGATGAGTGGCCGCAGGAGCTATCATTATCACCGTGATGAGTGGCCGCAGGAGCTATCATCATCACCGTGATGAGTGGCCGCAGGAGCTATCATTATCACCGTGATGAGTGGCCGCAGGAGCTATCATTATCACCGTGATGAGTGGCCGCAGGAGCTATCATTATCACCGTGATGAGTGGCCGCAGGAGATATCATTATCACCGTGATGAGTGGCCGCAGGAGATATCATTATCACCGTGATGAGTGGCCGCAGGAGCTATCATTACCACCGTGATGAGTGGCCGCAGGAGATAGCATTACCACCGTGATGAGTGAGTGGCCGCAGGAGCTATCATTATCACCGTGATGAGTGGCCGCAGGCGCTATCATTATCACCGTGATGAGTGGCCGCAGGAGATATTATTATCACCGTGATGAGTGGTCGCAGGAGCTATCATTATCAACCCCCATGCCGAGTTGCATCTCGGGAACAATGATATAGGTGGAATTAAATTTGCCGTGTTTTTACCACACCGGTACAGAATAAGTGTTTGTCCACTTCGGACGAATCGCTCGGAAACTATGAGAAGCAGCGTTCCGAGGAAATACCTAAGGCTGAAAGATATTCCGGCATCCATCTGTTGTACATAGAAACACAAGGTTTCACATTCACTCTGAAAGGTGCACAGCGAGAGTAGTTATGTTTTGTTGTTAGAATATTACGTCTTATCGCCATAAACACAAGTAAGACGCCTTAACCCTATTTGTAACAGGCTCCTGGCTACCACTATTTGTAACAGGGGGGGGGGGGGGGGCGGATTCCGCCCCCCCCGGAGATCTCGAGATCTACCCGTCCGATTTTCAAAAATGAAACGGCGTTTGGTTCCCCTAAACACGATCTACATTTATTAATAATACAAAAATATAAATTTGGGATAGGGGGGCAACAGGGGGGCAAAAACTGCAAATTTTAGTGGTAAATTTGATCCAACATAGCTTTCATGTTTATTGACCGATTTGAACACAACTAATAGGAATCGATAGAGATTGAATTGGAAATTTATATATGACGGTGACGTTTGAAAATTCAAAAATCATAGGCGTGTGCAGGTCACTCAATATGGAGTGAAGTAAATGCGTAATAAAACCATTTTATGATGTTGTTTTTTGATAAATGAAATGGTATGTGATTGATACATTAGAAAAACAGTTATAAATCATATTTTTTTTGCCATAGGCGGTACCAGGTTAGTGAACAAGGGGGTAAAATTGGGAAAAAGTATTAACCGCAGACAAGTTCCTACCCAGCACTATAAATATGTTACTGATCGTAGATAGTTCCTTTTTGCATGTTGTACTTCATCATAGGCGTATCCAGGATCCAAACTGGGGCGGCTCAATACCTTTTCATAAGTATATTATCCGCTATTATGATACTAACTAGTCAACAGTGACTATTTCACTTACAACTTCAATTAACATTGCTTACCCCCCTTTTTACCCTACCTGGACTCTCCTATTATCTTATAATCGTTCGTAGAATAGCCTGTGGTGCGTGTTTCATCCGAAAACTGCAGTATGTTATGTCATTGTACGCCCATGCCTCTTAGTTTCCTTGCAATAATATGACCCCCTTTCTTCCATTCCTGAGCGCGCCTCTGCAAAAAAAATGACTTCATTCCCTTTTCTGGTCTCATATGTGCATATATTATTATAAGATAAACGTGTATTGCGCCGTTATCGCTGGCATATCGTCATCACCATGCCAGTCACCCCCCTTTTCATGTTCCTGAACACGCCCCTGAAACTATATATGTAATAAATTATGCAAATAATGGAAGCAGAAGCTATCTTTTACATCTTGATAGCTATAAATGCCCCTTACATTGCTCTATTGGCTTCCCGCCAAGCATTGAATACTTCCTGGAAACCCCCCCCCCCTTTTCAAGCCCCTGAAACCGCCTCTGCCATGCAATTTGTATGATATTTCATTAACATCAACTAATTTTCACTTGTTGCAATCACCGTAAACCGATGTAACTCCTTTATACTTGATGCAGTTAGGAAGAAACCGTGAAGATCGCATTTCCGTATTATCGCCAAATGTCGCCACCGAACCCACCTAGAACCGGGCCCTGGAACAGCCTCTGTTCAGGTTAAAAACTAAAAAATTTGACTCCAAATGCGGAGTTCAATTCTATGAAAAGTCCCAAAATTGCATGGGCCTGCTCCCAGCTGTTCTGGAGATATCTGCGAAAAACATGAGGGGGGGGGGGGGGGGAGAGAGGGGGGTGGAATCCACCCCCCTGTTACAAATAGGGTTAATCGGTGAAGGACGGGCGAGTCCGTAGAAACAAATTTCAGCATAATCGTCCCAGCCGTTTCTGAGTTACGGAACAGCACGTGCTGGGTCACACTGCACGTGCGCACGTGCAGTGTTACCCATAGTTTGACGAAGGTTGCCTTGGCGCAAATGGATCAATACCCGACAAATGTCTCATCTTAAGAGTATACCTACGTTCTTTGTTTTCATTACCTACCTACATGATCCAATTTCCAGTTTAAAAAATAAGAAAATATAACTTATACAATCTGCATTCATCTCTCTCCACATTGGAAGAGGTCTTTGATCGACCCTTACCAATTCAGCGGGCGATGCCACGGTAAAAGTGAAAGGTCTCCGTCGTCACCCCTCCGTACCTCGACTCTCACTATCCATATATGGAGACCACCTACAGTCTCAGACTACAGTCAGACTACAGTCAGACTACAGTCAGACTACAGTCAGACTACAGTCAGACCACAGTCTACAGTCTCAGGCCACCTACAGTCTCACTGTTGAGCCAACCGACAACCGTGTTACAACCGACAACCGACAACCGTGGCCGTGTTAAAACAAACCCAGCAAAGCTCTCGACACAAATGTAGGTAGACGTAGGGTGCACACAACTCCACAGTGTACCCCAGGCATCGTACCGTGAAATGACTGAGTCAGACGATAGAGATTTGGCGCTGCCCGTCACTCCTCAACCCCGAGTCGGCTCCAGCGCCCAGTCGTATAAGCAATAAGCATTAAGCATAAGCGGCTTAGCGGAGGTAACCCCCCCTCTCTCGTGGCATGCGGTCCGCGCGGCCTTGAGGGGGCTTACCGCAGCACCCCCGTGCCAGCGCTTCTTCACCGCCCTGTCAACGTGTCCTCTTGGGACAGCAATACCATGTTGTTTGTTCGTCAGGAATGTGCGTCGTGCACCTTGTGTGTTTGTTTTGTAATCCCTCGTTCAAATATCTGCTACGTGCTGCGGACATTACAGTGCCGGATCGACTTTCGGCCGCTCGGCGGTAAATCCCTGCCTAATCTAGTTACCTTCCACGGCAATAGCCGAACGATTCGACCATGTGGCACAACACTGGTGGCACACAGAGATCTGAAACTGGTTTGGTTTCTCCCAACGACGACGTGCAATTCTTATTCAAATGCTTCACAGACAGTCCGAGAAATGTCTGAGCTACACGTGCACTCTGCCCTGTAATGTCAGCTGCAGTCGTGTGTCAGACCAGTGTGTCAGGCCAGGCCGTGTGTCAGTCGTGTGTCAGACCCGTGCGGTGACCGAGGTAGGACGGCCGTCCATTTCCGTTTGTGGCTCGAGTCACGACCTTATGAATGTCTGAGCGTATGCTGGCGCTGGTTTGCAGAGGCTCGGCTCAGCGTATCGTCAAGGTGAATGCAGTGAGTCGGCATTCAAGGCCGCTTCGCAATAAAGGATGTGCCTGGGATGATAGTTTTTGCTCGTTTATTGAGACGGCACTTTGCACACAAAAAACAACGTTCTTTCAAGAGTAATGGACGGTTCAACAGTTGTTTACAAAAAGGCTTAGGCTCATCTGTATTTTCCGCCATTGCGTTCTTCCTTCCGTTTGTAAAGGAGCACGGTGCTAACATATATTGGAAAGCCGATGCTTGCAAACAAATATTAAAATGTAGCTTAGTGCTTGTGCGAGGAACATACTTGACATAATTAATAAACTAAAAAAAACATGACCTTTTCCTCGAAAATGTGAAAATCCAATGTTATCCAAATGTTATTATTATGTTGTAATAATAATATGTAGTGTTGTAATAATAAATAAATTTAATAGTAAATAACAACATAATAATAACATTTTGATAACATTGGATTTTCACATTTTCTAGGAAAAGGTCATGTTTTTTAGTTTATTAATATTATTAAAATGTATATTGCCTTCTGATAAGTATGAGCGAAAACCAAAAGTCCGGTGCCAATGTCCGTGTGATACTCTCGTCACCACATTGCACATTTATGCATATTTATCATTGTATGTATTATTGTGTTGTATGGTGTATTTTTAACAGCAAAATCCTTGAGCATAGTATCGGCACTGCCCTGTCATGGGCTCTGATGGGCCTGGTGAAGCAATCACTACGAGCGAGCGCGAAGCGTTCGCTCGTCCTTCCGTGACATACGGGACAAATCTGAATATGAGTGGCCCGGCCCGTCCTGACCCGGCCCGGCCCGGCCCGGCCCGAGGCGACGCTTTTGAGAAGCTAATATCTCTGCAACCGCACGTTAGATTGACAAGCGGATTTCTTTGCTGAGTAGCCCCATCCAACTTAACCTGTTTGAGACTAAGACCGACTCATGTGGGGTGACTATCACTGCGCGTGGCGCGTGCCACGTGAAGGGTGTTTAAAAGAGTTTTCTTGCAAAAATTCCGCAACGGCTGGGCCGATTGTGTTCAAATTTGGTGTGTGGTTAGGGACCTCACAGCCGCCACTTTCCCACAAATCAGGGGTGGGGTGCTTCTGCACGTGCGCACGTGCACATCCCTATTATATGTCTCAGGAACGGCTGAGCCGATTGTGTTCAAATTTGGTGTGTGGTTAGGATCCAACTGCCAATCACTCCACCACCGATCACCGACTTACCATGGCTGGTATTTTCCCACTTCTTCAGTCAGTTAGCACGGTATCACCAGCGTACGAGGCGCCTCACCTCTGCCCGGTCCCGTCACTGTGCCTCCCCGTCCGGGGCTGGTACCTCACTGCTGGCTTGTGCCGACCGCGCGCTCCTCGCCGAGACGAGAGCCGGGCCTCCCGAGCCATCCCCCTCGCCCCCCCCCCCCCCCCCCCCCTCCCCCCCCCCCTCCCACCACCAGCCCACGACACGTGAAGTCATCAGGTGCTGTGGCAAGACCGGTGAGTCAGGAGCTGAGGGAGGAGGAGGATATATAGGAGAAGAGGTTGTACAATGCAACTTGGATTGTCATAGCGGATGAAAGCATGCCTCAAAGATAAATAAATCTAGCATTTTCATGACGTTTTTACGACGTTTCTTGTTAAAAAAACAGTGCAGTAATTTGCAATACAATACAGCACAGTTGAAAGAAAAATACAATTTGAATATTGGCCTGGGAAGATCCTCAGAAGCTTCACGCGAAAATGTTCTATTGAAACAGGTTCTATTGCCCAACATCTGAAAACCATGTTATAAAGTGAATAAATGAAAATATATGAGGAAATATATGAGGAAAATATATGAGAAAATATATAAATATATGATATAAAAAAAAATGAATATAGAAAATGCATGAACAAAATACAGAAAACAGAACTCGAGTAAGTCACTATAGCACTCTACTTCACCTTGTCTGCCGTGACGTCACTTTCGGTCTGCATTCCGCACTATTGTACGGAAACCCATACAATATTACAATACTAATATCAGTAAAAGCATCAGAAATTAATGTTCTCTCTGTTGTGTGTGCTACCACAGTCTCCAAAGTATATAGGTAAAGTATACAGGCGAAGTCGTGTTGTATATAAAGTATACAACACGACTTCGCCTGTTATTGGAGTCTTGCTCTGTTGGCGATCAATAAAATAAATAAATAAATAAATAGGTACTGTTGTGTGCGCTACTGCAGGTGCGAAGGTTTCGTGTTACTGTTGTGTGAGGTGCTGTAATCGCCAACCCGTAGTGTTACTTTTGTGTGCGCTTCTGCAGTCTCCACTGCTTGGTATTGCTGTTGTGTACGCTATTGCAGTTTTCGAGCCGCGGTGTTCCTGTTGTGTGTGCTACTGCAGTCTCCAGTATTTGGTGTTCTGTTGTGTGCGCTATTGCAGTCTCCAAAATGTGGTGTTACTGTTGTGCGAACTACGGCAGTCTCCAGGCTGTGGTGTTACTATTATTAACGCTACTGCAGTCTCCAGGACGTCTTGGTGCTGCTGTTGTGTACGCTACTGCAGTGTCCAGGATTTTGCTTGTTGTGTGAGCTACTGCAGTATCCAGGATTGTGTTTTTTTGTGTACGCTACTGCATTCTCCAGGATTTTGTTTGTTGTGTGAGCTACTGCAGTCTCCAGGATTTCGTTTGTTGTGTGAGCTACTACAGTCTCCTACCTGTAGTGATTCATTGTTGCAAGTCTGGCACACTGGCTCTTCAGTTTCTACTGCGCAAAAATCCGTGGAATAATCGAGCGTGTGTCGTTAATCAAACCAAACCAAGCCTCCACGTAAAACGAATATTTGTTAATTTCGAAAATGTGGACTCAGAAATGGAGGTACGCTTAACACCGCGCGCTGCCGTTGGTTGCCTTTAGCCCCCTCCCCCCTCTGGTTTGCTCATGCATAGCGGAAAAACGGCGGCGCATTGCGCCGCAAATTTAGCACAGCTATTTGTGCATCAATTACCCACATGGTGTGAAATTTTTGACCTCAGGTCTTCTCAAGTCAGGTCACCAGGTCAAGTCAAGTGACCCCACCTCCAAAAAGTTTGCGGTCGTCCCACAGCCAAAGTGATTGACCAAACAGTTTGAACCTCACAGGATGTCATCAGGTGATAAGTACCTACACTTCGTGTATCTCAATTTGTGTATATCAGTGACCTAAGGTCAGGACGATTTCGGTACCTCCCCGTTATAAGTCAACGGGGAAAAATAAAACACGTATAAATCCATAGGAAATAGCTAAATTTGACTAACTTTCACCAGATCCACCAATTTTGTGCCAAATGCAAAGCCCTGTGTCACATTTCTGTTCCTTGGCCTCTAAGATGTCAACTCAGGTGACTCCCCAGGTCACGTACGATTTTTATTCAATAACTCTTTACGAAATCAAGGTAGAGCAGTGGGGTTTTCAACACTGTATTTGGATTTTCGTGAAGAATCCATTGATGTAAGAGTTGACCTTAACCTGATCTTGACCTGACCTCAGATAAGGTCAATTGTAGGATATGACCTAACTAGGTCATCCAATATATTATTCCATGCGTCTTGACGAGACAAACACAATGGATAAAATAGTTTTACTCTAGCATGCTTCTGTCAAATGTGATTTCTTAAAAATCAATTCGGCGATTTTTAGAATGTTTTAAATGCATTGGCTTCTGCTGACCTAACCATTACCATTAGGTCAATTCTGATGAACCTCAGTGACAGAAAATTAAATTGTCTTACGAACGCTTTTCAGCGCGTCGGAGTTTTAACGCTCTTTTAGTTTTATCGAGATTTATATGATTTTATCAAGGACACTCAAATATTGTCGAAATTTGACCTTTCGTGACCTCTGGTGACCTCAAAATTGACCTGAACTAAAAAAGACCCATATGCGTTCGATAGATCTTGTCTCGAGCTATCTAACGCCGTTTTCTGCTTGTCGCTACATTGCGTAGTTTTCGAGATCTTAGAGTGGGTGGGGGGAAATCTACCCTCCTCCGGACAGTTCGTGGTTGGCGAACCCAGGGAGTTGCTTGGATTAACAACTGTTTGCCATGCACAACTGTTCATCTCTTTATCTAATTGAAGTTCCTCGTTCTTCTCCACGACATTGAACAGACATCACAAACACAATTTATCACTTCGCCCCTAACCAAATGTATTTGTTTTGTTAAACTTGCAGTGTGATAGTAAAGGTAAAAACGTATTAATCATCGACTATTGATAAACCAAAACACTTGTTTCTGATATAACTTTAAAAATAATACTGTCAGATTTAACAGGATATTTCCCTTTGCGCTAGATAAAACATAATGACAAATAATCACGTTTGATGCAAAATCATAGATACATAATAAAACAAAATCGATATGCAAAATGGTTTTACCAAAAATAATTATATTGATTTGGTAGGGTAATGCTTATGCTGCTTCCTCTTCCCCCTTTCCGTCTCCATCTTCACCCGGAGGCTCTGGCTCCTCCTTTGCTTCATCATCGGCTTCCCCTTCGTCATCGGCGAGAGATGCGGCGTCTCTCTTCTTATAGTACACTACGCCTCCAATGCCAGCTGTGGTCAGGCCAGGTCAGGTCAGGCCAGGTCAGGTCAGGTCAGATCAGGTCGCGTCAGATCAGGTTAGGTCAGGTCAGGTCAGATCAGGTCAGGTAAGGTCAGGTCAGGTCAGGTCAGGTCAGGTCAGGTCAGGTCAGGTCAGGCCAGGTCAGGTCGCGTCAGGTCAGGTCAGGTCAGGTCAGGTCAGGTCAGGTCAGGTCAGGTCAGGTCAGGTCAGGTCAGATCAGGTTAGGTTAGGTCAGGTCAGGTCAGGTCAGGTCAGGTCAGGTCAGGTCAGGTCAGGCCAGGACAGGACAGGTCAGGTCAGGTCAGGCCAGGCCAGGCCAGGTCAGACCAGGTCAGGCCAGGTCAGGCCAGGTCAGGCCAGGTCGTGTCAGGTCAGGCCAGATCAGGCCAGATCAGGCCAGGTCAGGCGAGGTCAGACCAGGTCAGGCCAGGTCAGGCCAGGTCAGGCCAGGTCAGGCCAGGTCAGGCCAGGTCAGGCCAGGTCAGGCCAGGTCAGGCCAGGTCAGGCCAGGTCAGGCCAGGTCAGGCCAGGTCAGGCCAGGTCAGGCCAGGTCAGGCCAGGCCAGGTCAGGCCAGGTCAGGCCAGGTCAGGCCAGGTCAGGCCAGGTCAGGCCAGGTCAGGCCAGGTCAGGCCAGGTCAGGCCAGGTCGGGTCAGGCCGGGCCAGGCCGGGCCAGGCCGGGCCAGGCCGGGCCAGGCCGGGCCAGGCCGGGCCAGGTCGGGTCAGGTCGGGTCAGGTCAGGTCAGGTCAGGTCGGGCCAGGTCGGGCCAGGTCGGGCCAGGTCGGGCCAGGTCAGGCCAGGTCAGGCCATAAATACAAATTTTGTTTATAATATCGATATTTCCTTACGTTGATCGATAAACGTGCTACGGGAGCACTCTATAAATATTTCATAAC
>JAXIVJ010008585.1:2500-30000 GCA_036785665.1 Chirona hameri
ACCGCTCACTGCCGAGCCGGCCTTACAGCCACCGCCCGCTGACGAGCCGAGCCGGCCTTACAGCCACCGCTCACTGCCGAGCCGGCCTTACAGCCACCGCCCGCTGACGAGCCGAGCCGGCCTTACAGCCACCGCTCACTGCCGAGCCGGCCTTACAGCCACCGCCCGCTGACGAGCCGAGCCGGCCTTACAGCCACCGCCCACTGCCGAGCCGGCCTTACAGCCACCGCTCACTGCCGAGCCGACCTTACAGCCACCGCCCGCTGACGAGCCGAGCCGGCCTTACAGCCACCGCCCACTGCCGAGCCGGCCTTACAGCCACCGCTCACTGCCGAGCCGGCCTTACAGCCACCGCCCGCTGACGAGCCGAGCCGGCCTTACAGCCACCGCCCACTGCCGAGCCGGCCTTACAGCCACCGCTCACTGCCGAGCCAGCCTTACAGCCACCGCTCACTGCCGAGCCGAGCCGGCCTTACAGCCACCGCCCACTGCCGAGCCGAGCCGGCCTTACAGCCACCGCCCACTGCCGAGCCGGCCTTACAGCCACCGCCCACTGCCGAGCCGGCCTTGCAGCCACCGCCCACTGCCGAGCCGGCCTTACAGCCACCGCCCACTGCCGAGCCGGCCTTACAGCCACCGCCCACTGCCGAGCCGGCCTTACAGCCACCGCCCACTGCCGAGCCGGCCTTACAGCCACCGCCCACTGCCGAGCCGGCCTTACAGCCACCGCCCACTGCCGAGCCGGCCTTACAGCCACCGCCCACTGCCGAGCCGGCCTTACAGCCACCGCCCACTGCCGAGCCGGCCTTACAGCCACCGCCCACTGCCGAGCCGGCCTTACAGCCACCGCTCACTGCCGAGCCGAGCCGGCCTTACAGCCACCGCCCACTGCCGAGCCGGCCTTACAGCCACCGCCCACTGCCGAGCCGGCCTTACAGCCACCGCTCACTGCCGAGCCGAGCCGGCCTTACAGCCACCGCCCACTGCCGAGCCGGCCTTACAGCCACCGCTGACTGCCGAGCCGAGCCGGCCTTACAGCCACCGCCCACTGTCGAGCCGGCCTTACAGCCACCGCTCACTGCCGAGCCGAGCCGGCCTTACAGCCACCGCCCACTGCCGAGCCGGCCTTACAGCCACCGCCCGCTGCCGAGCCGGCCTTACAGCCACCGCTCACTGCCGAGCCGGCCTTACAGCCACCGCTCACTGCCGAGCCGGCCTTACAGCCACCGCCCGCTGCCGAGCCGAGCCGGCCTTACAGCCACCGCCCACTGCCGAGCCGAGCCGGCCTTACAGCCACCGCCCGCTGACGAGCCGAGCCGGCCTTACAGCCACCGCTCACTGCCGAGCCGGCCTTACAGCCACCGCTCACTGCCGAGCCGAGCCGGCCTTACAGCCACCGCTCACTGCCGAGCCGGCCTTACCAGCCACCGCCCACTGCCGAGCCGGCCTTACAGCCACCGCTCACTGCCGAGCCGGCCTTACAGCCACCGCCCACTGCCGAGCCGGCCATACAGCCACCGCCCGCTGCGAGCCGAGCCGGCCTTACAGCCACCGCCCACTGCCGAGCCGAGCCGGCCTTACAGCCACCGCCCGCTGACGAGCCGAGCCGGCCTTACAGCCACCGCTCACTGCCGAGCCGGCCTTACAGCCACCGCCCGCTACCGAGCCGAGCCGGCCTTACAGCCACCGCCCACTGCCGAGCCGAGCCGGCCTTACAGCCACCGCCCGCTGACGAGCCGAGCCGGCCTTACAGCCACCGCTCACTGCCGAGCCGGCCTTACAGCCACCGCTCACTGCCGAGCCGAGCCGGCCTTACAGCCACCGCTCACTGCCGAGCCGGCCTTACAGCCACCGCCCACTGCCGAGCCGGCCTTACAGCCACCGCTCACTGCCGAGCCGGCCTTACAGCCACCGCCCACTGCCGAGCCGGCCTTACAGCCACCGCCCACTGCCGAGCTGAGCCGGCCTTACAGCCACCGCTCACTGCCGAGCCGAGCCGGCCTTACAGCCACCGCTCACTGCCGAGCCGGCCTTACAGCCACCGCCCGCTGCCGAGCCGAGCCGGCCTTACAGCCACCGCCCACTGCCGAGCCGAGCCGGCCTTACAGCCACCGCCCGCTGACGAGCCGAGCCGGCCTTACAGCCACCGCTCACTGCCGAGCCGAGCCGGCCTTACAGCCACCGCCCACTGCCGAGCCGAGCCGGCCTTACAGCCACCGCCCGCTGCCGAGCCGAGCCGGCCTTACAGCCACCGCTCACTGCCGAGCCGAGCCGGCCTTACAGCCACCGCCCACTGCCGAGCCGAGCCGGCCTTACAGCCACCGCTCACTGCCGAGCCGGCCTTACAGCCACCGCCCGCTGCCGAGCCGAGCCGGCCTTACAGCCACCGCTCACTGACGAGCCGAGCCGGCCTTACAGCCACTGCTCACTGCCGAGGTGGCCTTACAGCCACCGCCCACTGCCGAGCCGAGCCGGCCTTACAGCCACCGCCCACTGCCGAGCCGAGCCGGCCTTACAGCCACCGCCCACTGCCGAGCCGGCCTTACAGCCACCGCCCACTGCCGAGCCGGCCTTACCCGAATAGCAGCGGCCCGAACAAGGAATGTCGCGCCGAACGTGGGTGTGTGGGAACGTGGGTGTGTCGGAACGTGGGTGTGTCGGAACGTGTACCCATCCCATATCGAACATCAGTGGCAGATTGTTTCAGAATTAACATTCTGTGCGTGGGTGTGAGGACTATAAGATGTATGCGTGCGTGTCTGACTCTATTCGTGTGTTGCAAAGTTTCAACTGGTTCTTAAGCGTGCTGCGTGATGTTCCATTCGGTGCGCTGCTCAATTTGTTCATGGCTTGCAAGTTGCAACTGGATTTGCAGATTATCTGCGATCTCGTCTGAATGTCATTGCATGGGCCACTGGGACAGTACCAACAGTGCACTGGATGATAACCTACTTGTGTACTAACATGTCGATATGCTGTCAACTTACCACGTTGCTGGTCTTACGTTTTCCTCCCCTTCTATTTGTATTTTTTCTGTCCATTTTTCCATGGGAGTTTTGCTCTGCTACGACCAGACTGTAGGTGTGGTCCTTTACGTGATTAAGTGGTATTTTGTTCATAATGTATACTTTTATGTATAACCTTTTATTCACCTGCTGTACTGTACTGTACCTGCTGTGCTGTACTAAATATTCATTGCGGTGGGTTTCTTGTTTTCCACTCAGGCATTTCTGAAATATGTGTTCCTACCTACGCATACTTAAAGGGAATGTTTCACCTTTCTGAAAGTTATCAAATATACGCTGTTTGTAGTATAAAATATGAAGTAAGTGCTGCTGAAAACGATGGTGATATTTTTCACTCGAAAAGTCACTTAACTTTATACAAATTAAGTTTTTAGATTTGGGTGAATGACGTCATTATTGAGCTATAGACCGCCGCTGATTGGCTGACAAAGTGGGATTGGCTGAAAAAGTGGCTGTCAGCCAATCAGCGGCGGCTCTAGCCTAGACCCCATTTTGCAAACTATAAATTGAATTGCTTAAAAACGGTTAAGTTTTGGGAAAAATGACCTTAGTAATTTAGACATTTCAATACCGGCCCAAGATAATGGCTATCTCAGTTTAAAACTAATACAAAGGGGAAACATTCCCTTTAACATTCACCATTCACTGGTTTACTATGCATAAGCAGATATACTACACCTCCATCGTACAACTTTCGATACTACACCTCCATCGTACAGCTCTCGATACTACACCTCCATCGTACGGCTCTCGATAATACACCTCCATCGTACAGCTCTCAATAATACACCTCCATCGTACAGCTCTCGATAATACACCTCCATCGTACGGCTCTCGATAATACACCTCCATCGTACGGCTCTCTATAATACACCTCCATCGTACAGCTCTCGATAATACACCTCCATCGTACAGCTCTCGATAATACACCTCTATCGTACGGCTCTCGATACTACACCTCCATCGTACGGCTCTCGATACTACACCTCCATCGTACAGCTCTCGATAATACACCTCCATCGTACGGCTCTCGATAATACACCTCCATCGTACGGCTCTCGTGGAGGGGGGGGGGGGGGGGGTACGCTCGTAGCAGCCTGGTCTCCGTCTGTGACCCGTGAGGGAGAGCAGCACCTCGTGTCCGTGATCGTGGCCGTGAGCCGGCGTCACGACCAGTCACGAGCAGGTGTGACTGGAGCCGTCACGGCCTCACGGCTCTCTGGGCTGTGGTCGGTGTTGTCTGACCGTGAACTGTGAACTGTGGTCGGTGTTATCTGACAGTGGATTGTGGCCGGTGTTCGCTGACTGTGAGCTGTGGACTGTGACCGGTGTTCTGTGAGCTGTGGACTGTGCCCGGTGTTCTGACTGTGAGCTGTGGACTGTGACCGGTGTTCTGTGAGCTGTGGACTGTGACCGGTGTTCTGACTGTGAGCTGTGGACTGTGGCCGGTGTTCTGTGAGCTGTGGACTGTGGCCGGTGTTCTGTGAGCTGTGGACTGTGGCCGGTGTTCTGTGAGCTGTGGACTGTGGCCGGTGTTCTGACTGTGAGATGTGAGCTGTGGACTGTGGCCGGTGGTCTGACTGTGAGCTGTGAGTTGTGGACTGTGGCCGGTGTTCTGACTGAGTTGTGGACTGTGGCCGGTGTTCTGACTGTGAGCTGTGGTCGGTGTTCTGACTGTGAGCTGTGGACTGTGTCCGGTGTTCTGACTGTGAGCTGTGAGCTGTGGACTGTGTTCTGACTGAACTGTGAGCTGTGGACTGTGGCCGGTGTTCTGACTGTGAGCTGTGAACTGTGGACTGTGTTCTGACTGTGAGCTGTGGACTGTGGACTGTGGCCGGTGTTCTGACTGTGAGCTATGGACTGTGGACTGTTGCCGGTGTTCTGACTGTGAGCTGTGAACTGTGGACTGGCCGGTGTTCTGACTGTGAGCTGTGGACTGTGGTCGGTGTTCTGTGAGCTGTGGACTGTGGTCGGTGTTATTTGACTGTGAGCTGTGGACGGTGAGCTGTGGACTGTGGACTGTGGACTGTGGACTGTGGCCGGTGTGGGGCCGGACACAGGTGGTGTGTCGCCGGACCGGGCCCGCCCGCCCGCCCGCCCGCCCGCCCGCCCGCCAGGCACACCAGGTGCAGGTACAGCCGGCCGGCCGGCGTGGCGGCCACATCAGCGGCCTCGGGCAAACATTCCCGTACAAATGCCGGAAGTGGAAGTGGCAAGGCCGGAGTATTGAGCATGCTTGAATCATTTCACGCTGCCTGTCGAATGCTGTCAGAAGTCGATATCTATGTTCAAAGCCGTAATCTGAAGACGGGAGCTATTTCTAAGCGGAGAATGACTGAAATAATGCATTGTTTGCTAGGGTCTCCCTGTGGCAGTGAAATAATGCATTGTTTGCTAGGGGTCTCCCTGTGGCAGTGAAATAATGCATTGTTTGCTGGGGTCTCCCTGTGGCAGTGAAATAATGCATTGTTTGCTAGGGTCTCCCTGTGGCAGTGAAATAATGCATTGCTTGCTAGGGTCTCCCTGTGGCAGTGAAATAATGCATTGTTTGCTGGGTCTCCCTGTGGCAGTGAAATAATGCATTGTTTGCTAGGGTCTCCCTGTGGCAGTGAAATAATGCATTGCTTGCTAGGGTCTCCCTGTGGCAGTGAAATAATGCATTGTTTGCTAGGGTCTCCCTGTGGCAGTGAAAATAATGCATTGTTTGCTAGGGTCTCCCTGTGGCAGTGAAATAATGCATTGCTTGCTAGGGTCTCCCTGTGGCAGTGAAATAATGCATTGTTTGCTAGGGTCTCCCTGTGGCAGTGAAATAATGTATTGTTTGCTAGGGTCTCCCTGTGGCAGTGAAATAATGCATTGTTTGCTAGGGTCTCCCTGTGGCAGTGAAATAATGCATTGTTTGCTAGGGTCTCCCTGTGGCAGTGAAATAATGCATTGTTTGCTAGGGTCTCCCTGTGGCAGTGAAATAATGCATTGTTTGCTAGGGTCTCCCTGTGGCAGTGAAATAATGCATTGTTTGCTAGGGTCTCCCTGTGGCAGGTAACTTATTTTTCTCACGTTCTGTTTCGGATGGAATGGGGTTGGTGCCGCGCTTTGAAGGTTTGTGAAATATCTCACAATTCCGTCCGTCTCGAGGACTCCGTCATAGTTGTCAGCATTCCCATTGTTGTGGCGTTCCCTCGACATTCCGGGGCGACGAGGCCACCCGAGTCCAGCCCCCACCCTCCCGAGCCCGGGGCCTCACGGATACCACGAAACGAGCAACGAGCTGATCGCTATCGCATTACATGTGTACTCACTATAACAATCATAAAAATGTGTCTTACTGGGTTCTGAACTTGTTAACGTTCCCAAGAACCTTTACCAAGGCGTGATAATTCGTGAAGAATGCATTGCTGCGGACGATGTACAGGATGGGGGGTGTTTAAGGCAGCACGCGCCCAACACGAAGCAGCCTCAGCACCTATTCTGTTCTCAAGAGGGAATTATCATATTCACCTTGAGAGGGAGGCGCTGCAGGAAATTAGCGGCCTGCAGCCATGCACACAGCGCCGCCCGGGCACTGCATTACCGTTTACCTACATAAATTTCTGCGGCGACCTGGCAGTGGACATTTACCACCTCTGCGGTCACTAAACTGCCGGGCTTTCATTTAGCGTGTCGGGGGAGGGTGTTGTTTTGCTGCACGGCCGGCGGCGGTGGTGGACCAGGGTGTTCCCAAGGTGGAGCAGCAGGACCCGAGTGGGCGCCGTGGGACGGCAGGTCACACTGCCCACCTGGGAACACTGGGAACTCGGCGGCGGCGGCACACCAGCCTGACTTGCAGACCGGCCGTGATGGGCGGCATCGTCCCACAGTCGCCATCAACCGGAGCCTGTAATCCTGCACCCGACACACGCAGGACACGCGCTCACGAGTCTCACTGGCAAATGGCCGTAACTCGGAGTAGCAGTGCCTTCTTAGGACGGTTTTATGTCATTTGTCTGAACCAGATGTAATCAGGCTGGCGTTCGGCCACATTACGAAATAAAGGTATGTTGTCTCGCGTTCCATCATGGTGCTTAAATTCTGAAAATGCTGAAAATCAACTTTCGACAACATTCCGAATGTCCGAGGGAGCTCCTGTCGGAATGAGAATTAGCTATGGTTCCACAGCCGAGACATTTTTCAGCGAAGCATGCAATTCTGTGTGCCAATGCTTTGAAAGGAAACATCGTCTCATATAGGAAAACAAATATGGTAAGTCACATCTTTCAAGCTGTGGACACTACGGCTACGCCTTTCGGCCGGGAATATGGGTGTTTCCAGGCTGTTGGCGATTTCGACCTGAATAGGAACCACACACATAGGCCATGTATTACTGCCTTGGTCCTCGTTCTTCAGAGCTGCTCTTTTTAGCAGTCAAAAGCCGGCTTGACAGCCGTCAGTGAGCGCAATTTATGTGATAAATGTTCGTGTTAACATGTGCAGTGCAGTGTTAACACTCTGAGAAGAAACGTTCGCTCTGCTATACAGTATACGTTGTGCAGTCTTAAAGCAGATATCGGACAAAGAGGAGCCCCTCGGCATTCGGACCGTTTACGGCGCGGAAGATCTCCGCGGCATGTCTCCGTTGTGCATGGCTTGCGAAGCGCGGCGAACGGCGACGCCTTTCTTGTGGCGGCTGGCCTCGGATTCCGCCTCGGATTCCCTCGGATTCCGCCTCGGATTGATTCCGCCGTTTCACCGAATGCACATGCACAAACGCATTCTGCTCCATACCAGCGTACCATTTCATAGTTTACCCAACACGGTCAGTCAGCTGGCGCCTGAGTGCACTCCCGGAATGTAGCCCCGCCGAGCCGAGCCGAGTCACTCGAGCCGAGCCGAGCCGAGCCGAGCAGAGCAGAGCAGAGCAGAGCCGAGCCGAGCCGAGCCGAGCCGAGCCGAGCCGAGCCGAGCAGAGCAGAGCCGAGCCGAGCCGAGCCGAGCCGAGCCGAGCCGAGCAGAGCAGAGCAGAGCAGAGCAGAGCAGAGCCGAGCCGAGCCGAGCCCCGCCGAGCCGAGCCGAGTCACTCGAGCCGAGCCGAGCCGAGCCGAGCCGAGCCGAGCAGAGCAGAGCAGAGCAGAGCAGAGCAGAGCAGAGCAGAGCCGAGCCGAGCCGAGCCGAGCCGAGCCGAGCCGAGCCGAGCCGAGCCGAGCAGAGCAGAGCAGAGCAGAGCAGAGCCGAGCCGAGCCGAGCAGAGCAGAGCCGTGTCGAGTGTTGTCGAGGCGAGCCGAGTCGAGCCGCGACGACGCAGGCGGTTAGGCGGCTGGCTCGCCGGCTGGTGTGCCGGGGTGAGTTTGCTGGTCGTTCCTCTGCGTGCCGGCGGACCGCGTTATGGGCGTCTACTGGCCGGGTTCAGCTCCGGAGATGGCTGACTGCCGCCGCGGCCGCCGTCACCACCAGTGCGCTGCATCGGAGGGAGAGGCGAGGTTGTCACCCCTCTGACATCAGATGTTCCTCCGCTGCATCGGAGGGAGAGGCGAGGTTGTTACCCCTCTGACATCAGATGTTCCTCCGCTGCATCGGAGGGAGAGGCGAGGTTGTTACCCCTCTGACATCAGATGTTCCTCCGCTGCATCGGAGGGAGAGGCGAGGTTGTTACCCCTCTGACATCAGATGTTCCTCCGCTGCATCGGAGGGAGAGGCGAGGTTATTACCCCTCTGACATCAGATGTTCCTCCGCTGCATCGGAGGGAGAGGCGAGGTTGTTACCCCTCTGACATCAGATGTTCCTCCGCTGCATCGGAGGGAGAGGCGAGGTTATTACCCCTCTGACATCAGATGTTCCTCCGCTGCATCGGAGGGAGATGCGAGGTTGTTACCCCTCTGACATCAGATGTTCCTCCGCTGCATCGGAGGGAGAGGCGAGGTTATTACCCCTCTGACATCAGATGTTCCTCCGCTGCATCGGAGGGAGAGGCGAGGTTGTTACCCCTCTGACATCAGATGTTCCTCCGCTGCATCGGAGGGAGAGGCGAGGTTGTTACCCCTCTGACATCAGATGTTCCTCCGCTGCATCGGAGGGAGATGCGAGGTTGTTACCCCTCTGACATCAGATGTTCCTCCGCTGCATCGGAGGGAGAGGCGAGGTTATTACCCCTCTGACATCAGATGTTCCTCCGCTGCATCGGAGGGAGAGGCGAGGTTGTTACCCCTCTGACATCAGATGTTCCTCCGCTGCATCGGAGGGAGATGCGAGGTTATTACCCCTCTGACATCAGATGTTCCTCCGCTGCATCGGAGGGAGAGGCGAGGTTGTTACCCCTCTGACATCAGATGTTCCTCCGCTGCATCGGAGGGAGAGGCGAGGTTGTTACCCCTCTGACATCAGATGTTCCTCCGCTGCATCGGAGGGAGAGGCGAGGTTGTTACCCCTCTGACATCAGATGTTCCTCCGCTGCATCGGAGGGAGAGGCGAGGTTATTACCCCTCTGACATCAGATGTTCCTCCGCTGCATCGGAGGGAGAGGCGAGGTTGTTACCCCTCTGACATCAGATGTTCCTCCGCTGCATCGGAGGGAGAGGCGAGGTTGTTACCCCTCTGACATCAGATGTTCCTCCGCTGCATCGGAGGGAGAGGCGAGGTTGTTACCCCTCTGACATCAGATGTTCCTCCGCTGCATCGGAGGGAGAGGCGAGGTTGTTACCCCTCTGACATCAGATGTTCCTCCGCTGCATCGGAGGGAGAGGCGAGGTTGTCACCCCTCTGACATCAGATGTTCCTCCGCTGCATCGGAGGGAGAGGCGAGGTTGTCACCCCTCTGACATCAGATGTTCCTCCGCTGCATCGGAGGGAGAGGCGAGGTTGTTACCCCTCTGACATCAGATGTTCCTCCGCTGCATCGGAGGGAGAGGCGAGGTTGTTACCCCTCTGACATCAGATGTTCCTCCGCTGCATCGGAGGGAGAGGCGAGGTTGTCACCCCTCTGACATCAGATGTTCCTCCGCTGCATCGGAGGGAGAGGCGAGGTTGTTACCCCTCTGACATCAGATGTTCCTCCGCTGCATCGGAGGGAGAGGCGAGGTTGTTACCCCTCTGACATCAGATGTTCCTCCGCTGCATCGGAGGGAGAGGCGAGGTTGTCACCCCTCTGACATCAGATGTTCCTCCGCTGCATCGGAGGGAGAGGCGAGGTTGTCACCCCTCTGACATCAGATGTTCCTCCGCTGCATCGGAGGGAGAGGCGAGGTTGTTACCCCTCTGACATCAGATGTTCCTCCGCTGCATCGGAGGGAGAGGCGAGGTTGTTACCCCTCTGACATCAGATGTTCCTCCGCTGCATCGGAGGGAGAGGCGAGGTTGTTACCCCTCTGACATCAGATGTTCCTCCGCTGCATCGGAGGGAGAGGCGAGGTTGTTACCCCTCTGACATCAGATGTTCCTCCGCTGCATCGGCCGTAAACACGTCACCTCTGCAGCTGATGGAAGCCATTGCAAAGTTATGCATGGGTGTTTCAACATAGGTGTGATCGTGCTGTAACTTCTTATTTATACATTGAAAGTAGCATGCCTTATTACATGATCCTTGGATTCAAAGCCGGATGTGGTCAGCTTCTTATGTTGTATGCAAATCAACGTCGGTTTCCTAGACACGTTTGCATTAACATTCTGACGAACTGACAGCATCCCTTTGTGTAAGGAATGTTTTCATGCGGTATAACTCCAGCACTGCCGTCTAACTGGCTATACTAGGTGCTGCAGAATTTTGGTGATGAAATCGGAATGCCGAACGCGCTGGTCAATAATCGCTGGTCACTAACTCCGCCGCTGTGCTGACTGCAGTGGCGAGATAGACGTACTGACGGGGAAGACGATACAAGTCACCTGCCGCTGGATAAGATGTCTGTCTCTGCTGCGCTTCCAATGCTTTGGTGGGCGTGACACTGCCCGAGTGTATCTTAACCTATGGCCGTGCCCTCTATGTGTTCACAGCGAGCTGCACTTTGCCCTGACCGGACGCCTGTGACGTTCCTAGTGACCTGACCTGACCTGCCCTGACCTGACTGTGCCCTGTTCTGCCTGTGTGCCGTCAGAGAGTTCCCGAGGCGGCCTGCTATGAGCGGCTGGGAGCGGACCGGGCTGTCCACCTGTCATGCGCCCCCCAGCGGTGTCGCCGGCCGACCGCTGTGCTGAGGCGCTCGCCGACTGCCGCAAGTATGTGGCCGTCCAGCTGCTGACCAGAGAGCGACTCTACTTCGCTGTTGACGTGAGTATACCGGAGACCGTCCACTGCCCGACCACGGGGTCCACTGCCCGACCACGGGGTAACGTCCACCGCCCGACCACGAGGTACCGTCCACCGCCCGACCACGGGGTACCGTCCACCGCCCGACCACGGGGTACTGTCCACCGCCCGACCACGGGGTCCACCGCCCGACCACGGGTTACCGTCCACCGCCCGACCACGGGGTACTGTCCACCGCCCGACCACGGGTCCACCGCCCGACCACGGGGTACCGTCCACCGCCCGACCACGGGGTACCGTCCACCGCTCGACCACGGGGTACCGTCCACCGCCCGACCTCCGTCCACCGCCCGACCACGGGGTGCCGTCCACCGCCCGACCACGGGGTACCGTCCACCGCCCGACCACGGGGTACTGTCCACCGCCCGACCACGGGGTCCACCGCCCGACCACGGGGTACCGTCCACCGCCCGACCACGGGGTACCGTCCACCGCCCGACCACGGGGTACCGTCCACCGCCCGGCGACGGGGTACCTGAGGAGTACACTGGCAGGGTACAGCGGTACACTGATCTCTGTGGAGTACAGGGTGTTATATAATATATGGGAGAATAGCATGTGTACAGAAAAAAGAATGCTGCGCAGACAGTGAATAGTGTTGTATGTGACACGACGGGTGCCTTATCGTAAAATAATTCCCCTAGCTGATAGCTGGTTGCGAGATAATACCCCTCTTCTCGCCGAGTGATGGGGATGTCCTTTCTCGGTACCGGTAGACTGGAAATTATCTACGTGTATGATATAATTTATAGTAGTTTTTAGCTGTTTTACCGGCTTATATATCACTACTTTCCCTATCGTATGTTTCTTGTGGATTGTCTTGCCTTTGCACAAAGAAAGATATCGTTACGACCGACTTTTGGTAAATCTCGTTTCAACCATTGTGCTGAATAAAACCGAAGTCACAATGGAATTCGGCCCTTGCAATGCATCTGAACTAGCTACCCTAATTATCGTGACAATAAATTAACTTACCATTAAAAAGGCATTCTCGATCGGAGCGACACGCGTTGGCTGAAATGATTTATCGGACCATTTGGCCATACCAGCGTTTACACAAATACAAAAATACTACCAAACAAGTTTTCTCATATAAACTTGACGAAAACTGCTGAACATTTTCCGCATTCCGACTATTGAAAGCCTCTGCATTTGGGTGGTTTGAATGAATGAATCCATTGAGTCTGAATGTCTGCATGGCCGACTTTTTCTGTCAATCCTACTCCAACCGTCCATGCTGGTCACATTTCATGAGACGGTTACTCACGAGCGGGCGACCCACTAAGGACATTTCATGCTCTCGGCTGCGGCCTTAATTTTCATATAAATATATTGCTGAACCTGAGTCCTGTATTGTTCTGACCCAGCTTAGCCGCCGTGCTGGGTGACTTCTACGAAGAAAATAAAACACAAACTGCTTGAGGATGGTGGTTGGAATTAAAAGCGCTCCACGGGGCAGGGGCAGCTGTTCACCTGCGACGTTTCCGTGAGGTTCACTGATCCGCGCTAAACGGTACACAGATCTATCCAAAAGGCGTCTTTCATGGTATTTGACCAGCGGATTGACCAGCGGATTGACCAGCGGATTGACCAGCGGATTGACCAGCGGATTGGATAAGCTGCAGCTATGCTCAACCGGCGATCAACGGTATGTTGTTTTTCGGTATGATGTTTTTCGGTATGTTGTTTTTCGGTATGATGTTTTTCGGTATGATGTTTTTCGGTATGTTGTTTTTCGGTATGTTGTTTTTCGGTATGATGTTTTTCGGTATGTTGTTTTTCGGTATGATGTTTTTCGGTATGTTGTTTTTCGGTATGATGTTTTTCGGTATGTTGTTTTTCGGTATGATGTTTTTCGGTATGTTGTTTTTCGGTATGATGTTTTTCGGTATGTTGTTTTTCGGTATGTTGTTTTTCGGGAGCTTCATGCTGTCAAATGATGTAAAGCTCAGATAATTGCTTACAAGGTGCTGAAGGGAAATCTCGCTATAATGGTGGTTCCCCGTGGTCCTATCACTTCACAGTTGGCCATACCAGCGACTCATCACCGTGTTCACAGTTGGCCATACCAGCGACTCATCACCTTCACAGTTGGCCATACCAGCGACTCATCACCGTGTTCACAGTTGGCCATACCAGCGACTCATCACCGTATTCGATTGGAGAGAGATTTGGACATCGGCTCGGAAACGCAGAACCAGCAACGCCTTCCTCCAACAAATGCTGCAGCACACCTATAAACACGTCTCATGCAAACCGATCATAAATACCTACTCATATAGGAATATAATACATTTGTTAAATGCATATTTCTTCCTGGAATTACATTTGATTCATTCCATTGGCAGTGCCGGTCTTTCGGAATGCTCACGTTTTGCCGGAATGTCTGCTCTTCGCAGGTGAAATTATGTGTGGAATGCAGATATTTGCAGCTTCTGCTTTCATTGGGCGCTTTTCACCGTTACCTCCCCGTGTGCAATGTGTATGGAGCGGTACAGTAGATAGCACACGTAGCGGCGCCCGGCTCGGCTGTGCCGCCGGACCACCGCGGCACCGCAGAGCTCGCTTCGGACTGCCTGCTCGGCGTGTTGTAACTATCTGCGCTCTGTACAATGACCACGGACCATTCGGCAGTCCGAATGGCACAGGCCGTGCATACCTCACCATACTGCGTCATACCGCGCCATACTGCGCCATACCACAGCATACCGCGCCATACTGCGCCATACCACAGCATACCGCGCCATACTGCGCCATACCTCACCATACCGCGCCATACCGCGCCATACCTCACCATACCGCGCCATACCGCAGCATACTGCGCCATACCTCATCATACCGCGCCATACCGCGCCATACCTCACCATACCGCGCCATACCGCGCCATACCTCACCATACCGCGCCATACCGCGCCATACCTCACCATACCGCGCCATACCGCAGCATACTGCGCCATACCTCATCATACCGCGCCATACCGCGCCATACCTAACCATACCGCGCCATACCGCGCCATACCTCACCATACCGCGCCATACCGCGCCATACCTCACCATACCGCGCCATACCGCGCCATACCTCACCATACCGCACTGCTGTACTGCTGTACTGCTGTACTGCTGCACTGCTGTACTGCACTGCTGCTGCACTGCTGTACTGCACTGCTGCTGCACTGCTGCACTGCAGTACTGCTGTACTGCTGTACTGCTGCACTGCTGTGCTGCTGTGCTGCTGTGCTGCTGTGCTGCTGTGCTGCTGTGCTGCTGTGCTGATGTACTGCTGTACTGCTGTACTGCTGTACTGCTGTACTGCTGTACTGCTGTGCTGCTGTGCTGCTGTGCTGCTGTGCTGCTGTACTGCTGTACTGCTGTACTGCTGTACTGCTGCACTGCTGCACTGCGCTCCGACCGTCACCCGGCCGCGCCCAGACCAGTCAGCGTGCTGGCGTCTCCTTTTTTGCGCAGGAGCTTTATTCGGACTGCTCCTTACCTGGATTTGCAGTCCCGGTCTGTCATGATGAGTGTACATATGTTGACAGTATCACACTGCACTGCCTCGGTCGTGGCCTCAATGTTCACCTGGAGAGTGGTTGGACCCCACACCAACCAGCGTTAGTCCCAGATCGGTGTATTTTTTTTTGGGGGGGGGGGGGCACGGCGGCGGCCGCACACACGACATTCCATGTCCCGTCCTGCTCCCACGACCGGACGAGGGAAGCCTCGGCCTGGTCTCAGCACGGTCCCTATAACTCGACTCGGCCTGGTCTCAGCACGGTCCGTCCCCTATAACTCGACTCGGCCTGGTCTCAGCACGGTCCCTATAACTCGACTCGGCCTGGTCTCAGCACGGCCGGTCCCCCTATAACTCGACTCGGCCTGGTCTGCAGTAGACGGTGAGCCATGAGGCCTGTGGCGCCACGCAAAGTGTGCTGTGTTGTGCTTGACCTTAATGTGAACTGTTCATCGGTAACATTCAGGTCAAGCACGCGGCGGACACACGGCGGGGAAGCACCTGACTGATGCCAGCACGACCCGTGCCGATCAGTCAGTCCGTGCAGTGTACATTCCACACACCTTCTCTTCCTAGACGCTGCCCGTGCTGATCAGTCAGTCTGTGCAGTGTACATTCCACACACCTTCTCTTCCTAGAGGCTGCCCGTGCTGATCAGTCAGTCCGTGCAGTGTACATTCCACACACCTTCTCTTCCTAGATGCTGCCCGTGCTGATCAGTCAGTCCGTGCAGTGTACATTCCACACACCTTCTCTTCCTAGAGGCTGCCCGTGCTGATCAGTCAGTCCGTGCAGTGTACATTCCACACACCTTCTCTTCCTAGAGGCTGCCCGTGCCGATCAGTCAGTCCGTGCAGTGTACATTCCACACACCTTCTCTTCCTAGACGCTGCCCGTGCCGATCAGTCAGTCCGTGCAGTGTACATTCCACACACCTTCTCTTCCTAGACGCTGCCCGTGCCGATCAGTCAGTCCGTGCAGTGTACATTCCACACACCTTCTCTTCCTAGACGCTGCCCGTGCTGATCAGTCAGTCCGTGCAGTGTACATTCCACACACCTTCTCTTCCTAGAGGCTGCCCGTGCTGATCAGTCAGTCCGTGCAGTGTACATTCCACACACCTTCTCTTCCTAGAGGCTGCCCGTGCTGATCAGTCAGTCCGTGCAGTGTACATTCCACACACCTTCTCTTCCTAGAGGCTGCCCGTGCTGATCAGTCAGTCCGTGCAGTGTACATTCCACACACCTTCTCTTCCTAGACGCTGCCCGTGCCGATCAGTCAGTCCGTGCAGTGTACATTCCACACACCTTCTCTTCCTAGACGCTGCCCGTGCCGATCAGTCAGTCCGTGCAGTGTACATTCCACACACCTTCTCTTCCTAGAGGCTGCCCGTGCCGATCAGTCAGTCCGTGCAGTGTACATTCCACACACCTTCTCTTCCTAGAGGCTGCCCGTGCCGATCAGTCAGTCCGTGCAGTGTACATTCCACACACCTTCTCTTCCTAGAGGCTGCCCGTGCTGATCAGTCAGTCCGTGCAGTGTACATTCCACACACCTTCTCTTCCTAGAGGCTGCCCGTGCCGATCAGTCAGTCTGTGCAGTGTACATTCCACACACCTTCTCTTCCTAGAGGCTGCTCGTGCTGATCAGTCAGTCCGTGCAGTGTACATTCCACACACCTTCTCTTCCTAGACGCTGCCCGTGCCGATCAGTCAGTCTGTGCAGTGTACATTCCACACACCTTCTCTTCCTAGAGGCTGCCCGTGCTGATCAGTCAGTCCGTGCAGTGTACATTCCACACACCTTCTCTTCCTAGAGGCTGCCCGTGCTGATCAGTCAGTCCGTGCAGTGTACATTCCACACACCTTCTCTTCCTAGAGGCTGCCCGTGCCGATCAGTCAGTCCGTGCAGTGTACATTCCACACACCTTCTCTTCCTAGAGGCTGCCCGTGCCGATCAGTCAGTCCGTGCAGTGTACATTCCACACACCTTCTCTTCCTAGAGGCTGCCCGTGCCGATCAGTCAGTCCGTGCAGTGTACATTCCACACACCTTCTCTTCCTAGAGGCTGCCCGTGCCGATCAGTCAGTCCGTGCAGTGTACATTCCACACACCTTCTCTTCCTAGAGGCTGCCCGTGCTGATCAGTCAGTCCGTGCAGTGTACATTCCACACACCTTCTCTTCCTAGAGGCTGCCCGTGCTGATCAGTCAGTCTGTGCAGTGTACATTCCACACACCTTCTCTTCCTAGAGGCTGCCCGTGCTGATCAGTCAGTCCGTGCAGTGTACATTCCACACACCTTCTCTTCCTAGACGCTGCCCGTGCTGATCAGTCAGTCTGTGCAGTGTACATTCCACACACCTTCTCTTCCTAGAGGCTGCCCGTGCTGATCAGTCAGTCCGTGCAGTGTACATTCCACACACCTTCTCTTCCTAGAGGCTGCCCGTGCTGATCAGTCAGTCCGTGCAGTGTACATTCCACACACCTTCTCTTCCTAGAGGCTGCCGGCACAGGAAGGCGTGCTGATGGCGGTTTTACATCCTTCTAATGAATTACCTTGACAATTATTGGCCGATCAGCGGCTGATAGCGGCGCTGCAGCCCTTCAGTGAGCCGGGTCGGACTGGGTCATCCCGGCGGCCGGCATCTGACCTGACCTCGGGTCAGATCAGCGACCTCACCTGACCTGGGCCCAATCTTACAAAGTGCCGTGATCGCATCCAATCTTACCAATGCCGTAGTACGGCATATTGGTGCGCCGGCCTACACAACTTATAAAACCCGGAATCGAACCGGGGACATCACGATATTTAGTCCAGCGTTCTCCCGACTGAGCCATTTCGACAATGAGCCTGGACAAACCTAACGCCGTGGTTCCTTAAGTGCGGCATTCTGAGTACTCTATTCACGGCATGCCGTACTTACGCACTGACGGCATTTAGTAAGATTGGGCCCTGACCCCGTGACCAGCGGCTGGTCTGGTCAGCCCAGCAGAACCCAAGCACAACGCAGCTCAGCGCCCAGCACCGGCCATTCGGGCCCAGCCGGCGACTGCGCCCACCCATTGGGCTGGGCTGCGGCGGCGGCTGCGGCGGCCGGCCGGCCGGCGCTGCCGCACTGCCGCCGGCCCTATACGGTCGCTGACAACGCGACCCGGGACAGCGGCGGCCGGCGGTCGCTGCCGTGCGGCTCGCCCGGGCTTTAGAGAGCGAACTGGCTTCTCCGGGGTCCGCTGAAGTCGCGAAAAGCAACGTGAAGGGCTTTTGTTTGAGACTCAGTGGCGGCGACCATGATGCTGCGTTCAAAGACAATCTCACTAGATAGTCACTCCAACAGCATCTCTCAGGCAATCTCTAGTCACTCCAACAGCATCTCTCAGGCAATCTCTAGTCACTCCAACAGCATCTCTCAGGCAATCTCTAGTCACTCCAACAGCATCTCTCAGGCAATCTCTAGTCACTCCAACAGCACCTCGGTCTCTCAGACAATCTCTAGTCACTCCAACAGCATCTCGGTCTCTCAGACAATCTCTAGTCACTCCAACAGCATCTCGGTCTCTCAGGCAATCTCTAGTCACTCCAACAGCATCTCGGTCTCTCAGACAATCTCTGGTCACTCCAACAGCATCTCGGTCTCTCAGGCAATCTCTAGTCACTCCAACAGCATCTCGGTCTCTCAGGCAATCTCTAGTCACTCCAACAGCATCTCGGTCTCTCAGACAATCTCTGGTCACTCCAACAGCATCTCGGTCTCTCAGGCAATCTCTAGTCACTCCAACAGCATCTCGGTCTCTCAGGCAATCTCTAGTCACTCCAACAGCATCTCGGTCTCTCAGACAATCTCTGGTCACTCCAACAGCATCTCGGTCTCTCAGGCAATCTCTAGTCACTCCAACAGCATCTCGGTCTCTCAGACAATCTCTAGTCACTCCAACAGCATCTCGGTCTCTCAGACAATCTCTGGTCACTCCAACAGCATCTCGGTCTCTCAGGCAATCTCTAGTCACTCCAACAGCATCTCGGTCTCTCAGGCAATCTCTAGTCACTCCAACAGCATCTCGGTCTCTCAGACAATCTCTGGTCACTCCAACAGCATCTCGGTCTCTCAGGCAATCTCCAGTCACTCCAACAGCATCTCGGTCTCTCAGGCAATCTCTAGTCACTCCAACAGCATCTCGGTCTCTCAGGCAATCTCTAGTCACTCCAACAGCATCTCGGTCTCTCAGGCAATCTCTAGTCACTCCAACAGCATCTCGGTCTCTCAGGCAATCTCTAGTCACTCCAACAGCATCTCGGTCTCTCAGGCAATCTCTAGTCACTCCAACATCATCTCGGTCTCTCAGGCAATCTCTAATCACTCCAACAGCATCTCGGTCTCTCAGACAATCTCTAGTCACTCCAACAGCATATCGGTCTCTCAGACAATCTCTAGTCACTCCAACAGCATCTCGGGTCTATCAGGCAATCTCTAGTCACTCCAACAGCATCTCGGTCTCTCAGACAATCTCTAGTCACTCCAACAGCATCTCGGTCTCTCAGGCAATCTCTAGTCACTCCAACAGCATCTCGGTCTCTCAGGCAATCTCTAGTCACTCCAACAGCATCTCGGTCTCTCAGGCAATCTCTAGTCACTCCAACAGCATCTCGGTCTCTCAGGCAATCTCTAGTCACTCCAACAGCATCTCGGTCTCTCAGGCAATCTCTAGTCACTCCAGCAGCATCTCGGTCTCTCAGGCAATCTCTAGTCACTCCAACAGCATCTCGGTCTCTCAGACAATCTCTAGTCACTCCAACAGCATCTCGGTCTCTCAGGCAATCTCTAGTCACTCCAACAGCATCTCGGTCTCTCAGGCAATCTCTAGTCACTCCAACAGCATCTCGGTCTCTCAGGCAATCTCTAGTCACTCCAACAGCATCTCAGTCTCTCAGACAATCTCTAGTCACTCCAACAGCATCTCGGTCTCTCAGGCAATCTCTAGTCACTCCAACAGCATCTCGGTCTCTCAGGCAATCTCTAGTCACTCCAACATCATCTCGGTCTCTCAGGCAATCTCTAGTCACTCCAACAGCGTCTCGGTCTCTCAGACAATCTCTAGTCACTCCAACAGCATCTCGGTCTCTCAGGCAATCTCTAGTCACTCCAACAGCATCTCGGTCTCTCAAGACTATCTCTAGTCACTCCAACAGCATCTCGGTCTCTCAGGTAATCTCTAGTCACTCCAACAGCATCTCGGTCTTTCAGACAATCTCTAGTCACTCCAACAGCATCTCGGTCTCTCAGGCAATCTCTAGTCACTCCAACAGCATCTCGGTCTCTCAGACAATCTCTAGTCACTCCAACAGCATCTCGGTCTCTCAGACAATCTCTAGTCACTCCAACAGCATCTCGGTCTCTCAGGCAATCTCTAGTCACTCCAACAGCATCTCGGTCTCTCAGGCAATCTCTAGTCACTCCAACAGCATCTCGGTCTCTCAGGCAATCTCTAGTCACTCCTACAGCATCTCGGTCTCTCAGGCAATCTCTAGTCACTCCAACAGCATCTCGGTCTCTCAGACAATCTCTAGTCACTCCAACAGCATCTCGGTCTCTCAGGCAATCTCTAGTCACTCCAACAGCATCTCGGTCTCTCAGGCAATCTCTAGTCACTCCAACAGCATCTCGGTCTCCCACTCCGACTGGTCAGTGTGAAAAGTGAGGAAGCCTGGAGAGGAAGGCCGGAATGAAGTCCGAATTGGAGGTGTCCGGTGTTCAACAGGAGGCTGTCGTTGGTTTTCTTCTCTCCCTGCTGTGCCGCTTCTCAGCCCTGCCCGCCTGTACACTGCCCTGGCTGCAGCGCCAGTCAGTCTGGGTCAGGGTCCTAGGATTGCTTTGAAGCCAGGGTGCGGAGTGGAAAATTCGGTCAAAAAATAACAATAAAGAGTGGAAAATTCAGCCTAAAAAAGATCATATGATGTATTTTGATGTGCCAAAGCTCGCCCATCAGAATCAGCTGTTAGAAATGGCAGTACTTTCTTAACCTTGTTTTCATCCACAGGTTAATATTAGCATTAATAATATCAGTGTTGAGTTATAGTTATCCAATTACCAATACATCCTGATTTAGGGAGTGGAAAATTCACAGTAAAACTGGGGAAAGAGTGGACAAATATTACCCACAGGGTGTCACTTTCCACCCAAATTTTTCAATCCTAGGACACTGGTCTGGGTATGCAGAGTGTACTACACAGTTTCGTCAGAGACCTCTCCGTCGGAATACAACGGCGGCACCGCTCGTGTTACACTGGCGACCACGCGTGGCGGGGGCTCAGCTGATCTCAGCAGGGCTCGGCGGAGCGGTGGAGACGGCGCTGAGTCGGTCAGACGGCGCCGGTCGGCCGTGCAGCTCTCAGCTCGTCGGGGCCCGTCTGTGCACACTCGTCACTGCACAGTTAGACGGACGGTGCACCTGGCGCGTGCAGCGACGGCTCCCTCCCCCCCCCCCCCCCCCCCCCCCCCGAGAGCAAGCTCGTCTGGTATGCGGCGAATAAGCGGAAGGGATGGCCGCACTAATATGGAGGCGGTGGTAGTCTGATCTGGCGATGGTGGCCGGTGTCGCATGCCATACCGGGCCGCCCGCCCGCCGCCCGCCGCCCTCCGCCCGCCGCCCGCCGCCCGCCGCCCGCCGCCCGCCGCCCGCCCGCCGCCCGCCCGCCGCCCGCCGCTACACATCAGAATGGGCGGCGTTGCGTCAGCAGACCTGATACTGCAGAGGGCTGCTAGCTGGGCTAGCTGGGCTAGCTGGGCTAGCTGGGCTAGCTGGGCTAGCTGGGCTAGCTGGGCTAGCTGGGCTAGCTGGGCTGGTTTGAGGAGCGGTGGACTCTGCGGTGAGTGGTGACTGACCGTCAGGTTAAAATGACGCGTGACTGCTGCCACGGCCTTCGACACGCACACCCGTAGGTAACGGTGCCGTATCACCGATCTGAATCAGCCCGGGCCCGGGGCTGATGTGCGCAGTTCGATCTGGCCAGCTTAAACGTCTGCCAAACCGACCAAGTCGCGTCTCTAAGAAATCTGGTCACCTCGCAGAGTACCAACAACAACAAACAATAACGGCGAGACTGCCCAGCGGAACATACACCGTGCGGACATGTTTGGTTTGTCGGGACCGTCTGTCCGGCGGAGTGACGACCGGTACTGTACAGTCTCGATGACGTGCCGTACAGTCTCGATGACGTGCCGTGGGCGCAAATTGACCTGAGGAGTCGGCGCGCCCTTAAACCCCAATAAACAAACGAACGATGACGTGCCGAACCGACTGCGACTATCGCTGCTGATGTATATACCGGCGCGCTGCCGGCTGGGTGCGGGGCTCCACTCTCCAGCTAACCACAGGCGGCGTCAGTCTGGAGCGGTGTTGGACGTCTACTCTGGATAGCAGCTGCCTGATCAGAGGCAGACGGGCGCGGTAAACGGTCTGCCATCAGAGGCAGACGGGCGCGGTAAACGGTCTGCCTGATCAGAGGCAGACGGGCGCGGTTAACGGTCTGCCTGATCAGAGGTAGACAGGCGCGGTAAACGGTCTGTCATCAGAGGCAGACGGGCGCGGTAAACGGTCTGCCATCAGATGCAGACGGGCGCGGTAAACGGTCTGCCATCAGAGGCAGACGGGCGCGGTAAACGGTCTGCCATCAGAGACAGACGGGCGCGGTAAACGGTCTGCCATCAGATGCAGACGGGCGCGGTAAACGGTCTGCCATCAGAGGCAGACGGGCGCGGTTAACGGTCTGCCATCAGAGGCAGACGGGCGCGGTAAACGGTCTGCCATCAGAGGCAGACGGGCGCGGTAAACGGTCTGCCATCAGAGGCAGACGGGCGCGGTTAACGGTCTGCCATCAGAGGCAGACGGGCGCGGTAAACGGTCTGCCATCAGAGGCAGACGGGCGCGGTAAGCGGTCGTACGTAGCTGGCGGATGAGCTCAGCAGCTAGTCTGTCCTTCCCGGGAGGACTCGTGACCCGCCTGAGGCCTGTCATCCCCGGGAGGACTCGTGACCCCGCCTGAAGCCTGTCCTGCCCGGGAGGACTCGTGACCCGCCTGAGGCCTGTCATCCCCGGGAGGACTCGTGACCCCGCCGGAGGCCTGTCCTCCCGGGAAGACTCGTGACCCGCCTGAGGCCTGTCATCCCCGGGAGGACTCGTGACCCCGCCGGAGGCCTGTCCTGCCCGGGAGGACTCGTGACCCCGCCTGAGGTCTGTCATCCCCGGGAGGACTCGTGACCCCGCCGGAGGCCTGTCATCCCCGGGAGGACTCGTGACCCCGCCGGAGGCCTGTCCTGCCCGGGAGGACTCGTGACCCCGCCTGAGGCCCGTCATCCCCGGGAGGACTCGTGACCCCGCCCAGTGTTGGATTTTTCATTTCATGACCTGGTCCTGGAGAGTACAAATCCATAGGTGGAGAGTAAAATTGTATTGTCAGGCAAGTTAAGATTTTCATTTTTGTTTTAAATATTTTACTTGGAAAGTAAAAAAATCCTGATTTGTAATAGACATTAAATCCTTGTGAGGAAAATTTAATTATATGTTTACTACAATGTCGGTAAGATCAGGCGAAAAGAGAGCAAATTTCCTGAACAAATATGAAGAGAGCAAAATTCTTTGGACCCAAAAAGTCCATAAAATGGCCAAATTCCAAGGCTGACCCCGCCTGAGGCCTGTCCTCCCCGGGAGGACTCGTGACCCCGGGTGTTTACCATCTGGAGCGGCACCGGCCCACCAGTGAGGTGACGTCACCAGTGAGGTGACGTAGCACCTCGGCCCGGCCAGCTGGGGTCCCAGTTCGCAGCGTCCTAGGATGTGACATCGGATGGGGCTGGCTGGCGGCCGCTGAGTCCGCTGAGTCCGCTGAGTGCAGCCGGCAACTTATCGACTCGGCTATCAATTTATCTCTGATTGATATACGATACTGAACTTTCATCATTAGTAATGCCCTTGCGGCGCGGCCTTTGATTCAGTGAAACATATCGTCAGTACGGGATATAATGTGTTTCTCACAGTTCTGTCTGGAGAGAGAGAGAGAGAGAGAGAGATATCGCTGAGCTGTTAGTCAACGATTGATTAATGATTGTCAGAAAAGGCTTCTGATTTACGAAGCATATATCTAAAAAGTTTTTCTCTGTCACGACATTTGAAATTGGCTCATTGCGAAATGAGTTGCTTTCCAATTTCAAGAGAATTCATTGTGGGTGACTGTTTTTTGTCCACAATCAACAATGTTGCAAACGTCTCGGATCTTATCTAAACTAGCGCCTGTATGCCAACCTATCAGCAGGACATCACCAACGTACCCTCCATTGACTACATGCTGACTTCGCAGAGCCGACAGGCCGTGGATCTCTGTCTTTGTCGCAACGCTGGCTCGACTGGCATCGCGGACATTTCTTTTACAAAGTCTAATTTGATGCCAAGTTAATTTTATTACGGATTATGATAAATGGCCGTGTTGTCGGTCGGTTGGACACCGGTCATTAGGCTGGACGGCGGGACATTTTTGTCGGTGTGGCCGGCCGGCATGTCTGAGCGCATTGTACGCCGGCCAGTGTCATGTCGACACCGGCACTGCCATAACACCTGCTCCTGAGGCCGGCTGGAGCCTCAGTCACCACTGCCGTGTCAACACGTCCGTTCTGCAGTCCGTGGTCTGTGGTCTGTGGTCCGTGGTCTGTGGTCCGTGGTCTGTGGTCCGTGGTCTGTGGTCTGTGGTCTGTGGTCTGTGGTCTGTGGTCTGTGGTCTGTGGTCTGTGGTCCGTGGTCTGTGGTCCGTGGTCCGTGGTCTGTGGTCTGTGGTATGTGGTCTGTGGTCTGTGGTCCGTGGTCCTGGACCAGTGGACCGATCCGCCGCGACACGTCCTGGAATGTCACCCGGGTCCAATCCTGCCCGTCTACTGGGCGGCCCTGTCCTGCCCGTC
Source organism: Chirona hameri (assembly GCA_036785665.1). NCBI lineage: Eukaryota > Metazoa > Arthropoda > Thecostraca > Balanomorpha > Balanidae > Chirona > Chirona hameri. Next base: position 27,249 of record JAXIVJ010008585.1, read on the forward strand.
CTGGTCCTGCCCGTCCTGGGCGGCCCGGTCCTGGTCCCGGCGACTCCGCCCCGCTACCTACTAACATTACATGTCGGTCCTCGCCGAGTGCCGGTCACGCGAACACACGGGGCGGCGTGGTGATCTCTGACGTCATGCAGTGTGGCTGCCCGGCCAGCGTGTCACCCTCCCCCTCCCTCTCCCTCTCCCACCCCCACCCCACCCCACCCCCACCCCCACCCCACCCCACCCCCACCCCCACCCCGGCCGCTGAGTGTGAGTGTGAGTGTGAGTGTGAGTGTGAGTGTGAGTGTGAGTGTGAGTGTGAGTGTGATGACGCTCTGTTTTGGTGCCGGCCGAGTGACTGACCGTCTGCCCGTCTGTCTTTGTTTCAGCCCAAGTGTCGCCTGACAGAGCTGTTTACCTGCGTGGCGGAGCAAATGTGTCTCCAGGGCATGCAGGACCCCGACCTGTTCGGGCTCGCCGTGGTTCTAGGTGAGTGTTCAACTGTTCAACTGTTCAGTGCCGAGTCGGTCTGGTTAGCGGGAGAGCACCAGCCACTATCCGCCTCCGCCTCCGCCTCCGCCTCCGCCGCCGCCGCCGCCGCCGCCGCCGCCGCCGCCGCCGCCGCCGCCGCCGCCGCCGCCGCCGCCGCTGCCGTGCCCGGGTGGTTTCTGGGTCGTGACCTGTTGACCTAACCGATACACTGTTCACCGCGGGTTGAGCAGCAGGGGGGGGGGGGGTCGCGATGGACGCCGCTCGGGGAAGTCACGTACGTGCCGGGGTCGTCCGGACGCGGCGGAGCGGCGAGCCGGTCAGGGTCGAGGGAGTTACACGAGGCGAGCGATGGTCGACACGTAGTCTGGAGGAGCAGTGGCGAGAGCGATGGTCGACACGTAGTCTGGAGGAGCAATGGCGAGAGCGATGGTCGACACGTAGTCTGGAGGAGCAGTGGCGAGAGCGATGGTCGACACGTAGTCTGGAGGAGCAGTGGCGAGAGCGATGGTCGACACGTAGTCTGGAGGAGCAGTGGCGACTGAGAGATTGTCGATAAACGCGGGTATCTAGAGAGCGGCGTGGGCTGTAGGTGACTGACTGAGTGACTGAGTGACTGAGTGACTGAGTGACTGAGTGACTGAGTGACTGTCTGACTGACTGTCTGACTGACTGTCTGACTGACTGTCTGACTGACTGTCTGACTGACTGAGTGGCTGAGTGACTGACTGACTGACTGACTGACTGACTGACTGACTGACTGACTGACTGACTGACTGACTGACTGACTGACTGACTGACTGACTGACTGACTGACTGACTGACTGACTGACTGACTGACTGACTGACTGACTGACTGACTGACTGACTGACTGACTGACTGACTGACTGACTGACTGACTGACTGACTGACTGACTGACTGACTGAGTGACTGAGTGACTGAGTGACTGACTGACTGACTGACTGACTGACTGACTGACTGACTGACTGACTGACTGACTGACTGACTGAGTGAGCGATAATGACTGAGGACTGAGGACTTAGGTGCCGCGGGGGAATGGTCACATGAGCGGACGGTGTGTAATGTGTGCGTGTGCGTGTGCGTGTGCGTGTGCGTGTGCGTGTGCGTGTGCGTGTGCGTGTGCGTGTGCGTGTGCGTGTGCGTGTGCGTGTGCGTGTGTCTGTGTCTGTGTGTGCGTGTGCGTGTGCGTGTGCGTGTGCGTGTGCGTGTGCGTCTGTGTGTGTGTGTGTGTGTGTGTGTGTGTGTGTGTGTGTGTGTGTGTGTGTGTGTGTGTGTGTGTGTGTGTGTGTGTGTGTGTGCGTGCGTGCGTGCGTGCGTGCGTGCGTGCGTGCGTGCGTGCGTGCGTGCGTGCGTGCGTGCGTGCGTGCGTGCGTGCGTGCGTGCGTGCGTGCGTGCGTGCGTGCGTGCGTGCGTGCGTGCGTGCGTGCGTGCGTGCGTGCGTGCGTGCGTGCGTGCGTGCGTGCGTGTGTGTGTGTGTGTGTGTGTGTGTGTGTGTGTGTGTGTGTGTGTGTGTGTGTGAGAGGACTTTGGACGCGGCTCTACTGTGATCTGGATGCGGCTGAACTGTGATCTGGATGCGGCTGAACTGTGATCCGGTGGTCCGGTGGAAGGGGCTGCGACAACATGACCCGAGCGCCTGCCTTGGTTGTTAACGTTTAATGTGCGTGCAAGGCCGTGTCAGCCTGAGAAATGCCGAGACATGGCGAGGGGCAGTTGTTAAACAAACTCGCTCGTCAGGATGGAATGCGGGACAACATTTTATAGATCCACTTTGTGATCGTTACCAGTCGACTATATACGTCTGTACGGCTCCAGATAGGGTTTATTCAGTATATATGTATATGGCTTAGGCTTCAGGGATACCACATTAAGCGCGGTGTGATTTTGCGAGGATACATATCAGCTCTTTGTTTTGTTGCATATTTTACTCATACTATTTTCCAGCTCCAGAGCTGTATGTGCTGGTAAATGAGCTAGTTAAGAACGGGTACCTATTATGTTTACTCGTCATCGCAAAATAATGCGGGACATTTTTGGTGTGCAGCATGTGAACCAACCAAGCGTTATTGGACATACCAAGCAACTAAAAATGACGAGTAGATGAGTTCACCTGTCTAGGTTATCTTATTTTCGATCTAGCGAGGTTAACAAGTGTACATGTCCGCCATTTTTTAGCTGGAGCACGATACGATCGAACAAGCGAAACATGGTTGAAACTGCACCAATGCCCCACAGGTATGGCAAGAGTTTGGCCT